>JANHZU010002745.1:314176-328349 GCA_032468055.1 Acrochordus granulatus | reverse complement strand
CAAGAAGATATGTTTACTATTCAGAATAGCCTCAAACATTGTATCCCTTAGTATGTTAAATCCAAGAATAAAACAAAAACTTTGAACCCATCTGGAATATTACCGTTGAACAGTATGAGCCAAATAAAAGTACATTCTATTCTATTACTTCAATGGCTGTCTTAAGATTACAAGTATTTCTCCTTCTAAGCACCAAAATTTCTGACCTTGGCATATATCTAATGGTCCTCATGGGGTCTGCCCCTCCTTCATTTGGTCATTTGTAATGATTCTAAGCTGATCACCCTCTTCACACATGGTTCAGTCCTAATTTCCCTCAAATTACCCCTCAAACAGTTCCAGATTCATTATTTTCCAATTTGCTAATTTCAATTAATGCAATTTTCCTATTTTACAATAATTCTGGTGAGTATATGCTTCCTACCACCTTAATAACTTGAATTCTTAAGCATCTGTGCCAGTGCAGTGTGAATCTTAACTTTTGATGATTCAAATATTTTGCACTTATATAATATTTAAAATAATTTATTATCTCCAATTTGTCCGTAACCTTATAAAATATAACATAGCTCCATATTTCAAATGAATGTTTAGGAAGAGGAAATAGCAAACTGGGTTCTGTGGGACTGATTCTGAAAATGGTACCCTGTTAAATATAAACTCTAGCTAATATGTCATCTTGGCTACAAAGTCAGAGGTGGGTACTGATGGTTTTCCAGAAGTTGCTCAGCAAGCTTATCCAGCCTGGCTTTTAGAAGAACTGAAAGTAGTGACCTAGCCACATTTTGAGTACAGAGGCTTCCTGATCCACGTTTTCTGTTTCTGGGAACAGAATTTTTTCTTCAAATTCTAGCTTTATCTTACATCCAAATATACCATTCCAGATTTTCAGCAAGATACTTTAATTATAAGCTGTAAAACAGTGACTACTTTTAATCTGCAGATAAGATTTTCCCCTCCTCCTCTTGGGATATTTGGTGAGCTATCTATCTGGATCAGGATGGTACTTTTTGAGATCCAGGGCAACAGTCGAGAAGGGGCATAAGCAGCAAGATGTGATTCTCACTTTGTAAAAGTTCAAGCCTACTATAAGGCTTTAACTGTAGTTTTAATGCTTTTCCTGCCTCAGCTTCTTGAGAATTGTCACACTAATTTTCATTAATAGTGGTCAAAAGAGCTCTGGAAGCAGTAAGAAGTGTTTCAACAATTATCTGTGGAACTCAGGCCAAAATTTGCCAATTCTACAGATAGTTGTCAACTTATGGACTTGAATTTCCATTGCTAAGCAAGCCAGGTGTTAAGTGAGTCATGCCTCTTTTTATGACTTTTTTGCCACAGTAGTTAAGCCAATCACTTAAGCGAGTCACATGGTTGTGATTTCTCCCATTGACTTTACTTGTTGGAAACTGGCTGAAAAGGTCGCAAATGGTATCGCATGACCATGGGATGCTGCAACTGTCAATTGCCAAGCAGTCAAATTTTATCACATAACCATGTGGATTTTGTGCCTGTTGTAAGTGTGAGAACAGATTATGTCACTTTTTCAGTAACATTGTAATTTTGAATGGTTGCTAAACAAATGGTTGTAAGTCAAGGACTATCTGTATAAGATGGAAGTTAATAAATCAGCCCCTGAGTCTTCAATATTTTTGAAGTTTTTTTATTAAATCAATTATTAATTAAATCAGACATTCTTTCCATGTGAAAACAGAGTTGTACAATATGGATTTCTCACTTTTTAACCTCTGTTCTTTTTTCAATTGCATCCCTCTTCTATTGACTTATTTATTGTATCCCACCTTGATTATTTTTTAAACAACTCAAGGTGGCAAACATATCCACACACCTTGCTCCTCCTATTTTCCCACAACTGCAACCTTGTGAGGTAGGTTGGGCTGAGAGAGAGAAACCCAGCTGGCTTTTATAGCTAAGTCTTCTAAGTTTCTAGTCTGTCATCTTAAATCACTAGATTAAACTGTCTGTCTTATTGAAGAAAGGTGGGCAAAGATTGCAATATTTGCCAAATGTTAGAATGATCAATAATTTATCAATAATTGGATTTGTCTCCTATACTATGTCAAAATCTGTTATAGATTTCTTAACACAAGCCATGGTGACAATCCAAAAGTTACAGCTTTTTTCCTCTTGCCCTCACTAACATATTAATTCACCTTCTTGTATGGTACAATCCAGAATGGATATGGATTAAATTAATTCTATTTACATTATTTTCCCTAAGAGAACTTAAAAAAAGGGCACCCTCCTTAATGGACAACTGTTGCAGAATACTTAAAGAATTGGAGTAAGGTGCAAATGGAGCCAAGTTCTGAGAAAATATTACATTTTCTGGATAATGGAAGGATATGAGAAGAGGGCTTACCAATACTAGATTGCATGTATGATGTCCAACTGACATCATTAGAACAACCAATAAACTGGCCCTTCTGGAAACAAAGTAAATATTTGTCTAGAAGAACTCTTTGAATTCAGCTTCACTTTTGTCACTTTTTACATGAAGACACCTAGACGCCATCAGTCTTAGCTTCGGGAAGGAAGTCTTATCTTGCTCAATGTTATCGACTTAAAGTAAGTATAATGAATAGAAGAAATAGATCTATCCATTTTCTCATGCACTCCTGCAGACATTTTGGCATTTATATCCCTCTTTTGTTCAGTTTCCCACTCTCACAGTTATACAATGAATGATTAAGGTTTTTGAATGCTCAGGTTGAGAAAACTCCAAAATCAAATGATTTCCACCCGCATATACTTACTGCATATATATCTCTCAGCAAAAGGGGAAGCAGCTTTCAAAAAGAACCAGAAATCTGGTTTATGGTGTACAGGAGGAACCACACGAGCTGTAGGGGGTGTGAGGAAGTGTATAAGAGGACCATATGGGTCAGGGAGAGTGCATGGGGATTTAGTTTAGTTTAAGTTTGGGTGTCTGCTTTCCTGGTCAGCCTGTTCTTTTTTCTATATATATACAAGTATATTGCCTTTTTTATTTGTAAGTGTGGAGAAGGAGGGGCTGAGCCAGGAGTGAAGAGGGGAACCTGTTTGGAGTCTCTGTACATGCACAAATGCCAAAGGTCCAACCTTGTGTGAAGACCATTAGCCTAATCTGGGAAGTCCAGGTGTTGGGCTGAGAACTGAAGAAATTCTTGTGACCTTGTAACTTCAATAAACCTCTTAGGTTAGAACTGAGCTATCTGGGCCTGCTTCTTCAAACCTAACATTAAGCCACACAATGTCATCAAGGAATGGAGCAACCACAATACTTATATGAATAAAAAATATATTGTTGTCAACTATTTCAGTGGTTCAATTTATGGAGTGATATATGATTATAATAGAGGATTTGATTTGACTGGGGTAAATTACAAATGGATCATTTCTATCCATTTTCTGTTGAAATCCATATGAGGCAAGCCTATGGGGGAAAGTGTCTGAGGCCTAATACCATGGTAAACCATGGTTTACCATGGTTTCATCTGTAAGGAATGAGCTTACAGATGTAAGGAAGGAGCTCCACAAAGAAGGAGCTCCTCTCAGACCCATTGTCAGAAGCATTATTTCATCAACATATAATATTGCCACCATGCTAGCACCTTTGGTTGGACACCCTGATCACCACATTTATAACTCTGAAGAATTTGCTTCTAAAGTCAGGGTTCTGAAACTAGATACAGATGAAACCATTGTATCTTTGATGTCATCTCACTCTTCACCAGCAGACCAACAGTCATTAGGAAAAGACCTGCAGATGATAGCACACTTGAAAGGAGAAGCAACCTCAATTGGGACCAGATTTGCTGTCTCCTGGACCTGTGTCTGAACACTACTTCACTTACAGAGGTGACTTCTATGGACAGAAACATGGCTGTGCTATAGGTTCTCCTGTGTCACCCATTTTTGCCAATCTATATGTGAAGGAAGTGGAAAAGAAAGCACTCAGCTTTTTCCAGGGGATGGCACCAACCCACTGGTTCAGGTATGTGAATGATACCTGGATGAAAATCAAGGTCCAGGAGGTGCAGGCTTTCACAGACCATATAAACACGATTGACTCTAACATCAAGTTCACCAGGGAAATCACCAAAGACAATAGGCTGAAATTCCTAGATTGTGAGGTTCTTATTGGGACCTGCTGCAAGCTAGAAATAGAGATCTATAGGAAACCCACATATACAGACCAATACCTGATATTGGACTCCCAACATCCACTTCAGCACAAACAGGATACTACATCACAGGGCAGAAACCATCCCCATCTCCATGGATGCCCAAAAGAAAGAAAACAGGCACCTGAGGACAGCTCTTAAGGCTATGGGATGTGGATATCCAAATTGGACCTTTATTAAATCAACATCTGGATCCACAAAAGAATGGCAGACAGAGCTGAGACTCAGAATCAATGGAAGAACCTCGTAGTTCCTTACATGGCCAGTGTGTCACAGAAGCTAAAGTGGATATCTGGAAAACACCACATACCTGTGTTTTTCAAACCCACCAATAAAGATTGAACACCAAAATGTAAGAAGAGCAATGTAGTATTTGCAATCCAGTGCAGTGAGGAGTGTTCAGAGCTCTACAGTGTAGAAACCAAGCAGCCTTTCCACAAGAAGATGGCCCAGGAGAAGCAACACCATAGAACCAGAACCAGCAGTTTACTTTCATCAAATGGAAAAAGGACACTTATTTGAGGACAATGATATTCATATTTTGAACAGAGAAGATAGGTGGTTTGAGTGAAGGAATCCTCCTCTCTATGCCAGAGAGGAAAATCCTCCTCTCAATACAGACACAAATTTTTCATGCTGTTCTTCCAGTAGTCCCCAGGAAGATTAAGACCACTTCCCAGGTTCACCAGGGAAATCACACTTAAAGACCCATCTAAGGGATTTAAGAGCTGAACATCTACATCCCAAAGACTCTATCTTATCTCTCTATCTTTCCCATCTTCTATTGTCCATCAAATGAGCCTAATCAGGTTAAGTTATTCATTACTTATTGTGTAGTGACTACTAGTGATTAATCATGCAGCCACCCTGGAAGACATGTTAGGGGACCCTTGATTAAGCAGTAACATGTCCTGAATCAAAAGAAAAGAAGTCCAGTTGACATGACTCAACCTCCAGACATCTGTAAAGATGCCTCTCATTTTCAGTGCAGTACCATGTTCCCCTCTTCAGAGTGGCCCTTTCATAAAGCTGCTGTTACCAAGTGAAATAATATTCATGTCAATCAGTATACACCATTATGGAACAAATAATTTTCTCTGGTATCCGGAAGAATCTTTGCTGAAACTAGTCAATTTATTACATAATAAACTTTTCCCCTATAATTCACTGTAATATGTCCCTTTAATCACTGATTTCTGAAATGTGCTCTTCTTTAATTCATACCTAGTGATTCAATGAATTCATGTATCCCAAGAAGAAAGTCCAACTATCTTTAGGCTACTTAAAAGAGGGGTTTTATGCTGGAATCAGTTTGTGGTCCTGACATACTCTAATTACAAATTCATGTTTGTGGCTGAGAATGTCATATGGCATAACTGAAGGAAGGAGATTTATATTTTAAAAAATAAATGAATGGCTTATTGTAATTGGCAGTTTTGGAATTAAACACTGCCAAATAAGATCTTGGATAATCCCTATTACACTTTATTGCAATGATATAGGCAGCTAAAATCCAAAGTTTTGGCATAATGTTTTTTCTGAGTAAACTAGGAATTTGAGGCACACCGAGATTACTAATTTCTGTGGTGAGAGATAAAGTTTGGAAAATAAAATAGCAGATCATTAGCAAAGTCCTTGATGACAGGTAGCCAGACAAACCACAGGATGGTTGGGAAGAGGAGCTATTTCAGAAGAATGGTAAATTGTGAGATGAGAAAAGAGGAGAAGGAAGCATATTTGGTCATCCTAATAATTCTGGCTGGAATATTTATTGTACAATCCAGACATTATTTTGGATTAAGTAATTTTAAGGGAAGATGGAGAAAAATAGTGTCACATTTAGTTTTTGCGTTTGCTGATGTTTAAACAATTGCACATTAATTTCATTCTGGACTCTCTGAGTTCATATCACCCAACAGATGTATTTTTTTAAAAATAGTTTTAGTGATGTCATCAGGGGACTTTACCATAGAATCAAAAAAGGAAATAAAAAAATGCTAGAAAAGTAACCAGTTTGGTGTAGTACTTAAGATACCACTCCAGAAATGAGACCATGAGCTCTTGTCCCACCTTTGTGAGGCACAAAGCCAACTGGGTGATCTTGGGCCAAACATTCTCTCTCAGCTCTAGGAAGAAGGGAAAAGCAAACCACTTCCAAAATCTTGCAAGAAAATTGTAAGAACTTCTCCAGACAACCACCAGGAATTAACATTAACTTGAAGGTGTGCACATGTGCAAACACACAATGGTAGAAAATATTCAGATACTTTATAGGCTGTGCATGGTTATACATACAAGGGATCTGACTTCAGATGTACAGCAGCTCTATCATATACAGTAATGGTATGTCCATTTTAGTCTTAATTTCACCTGGATGTGAATGGGTCAGAGCAGATCAAAATGGTACATAAGCTTAGCATCCTTTTTAACATCCAATCTATTTCAGATATGTTGATATTACATGACTGTAGATTCCAAGTTCTACACCTAATTTTTTTTATTAGCTAATAAAACCAATAGGAGCTAATTAAGGAAAACCTTTTGAAAGAGAATTGGCTAGGGCTACCAGATCTGTGTTGCAAACATCCAGATAATTATTAGATGACAGCAAGAATATGCAGAGTGCTGTCTGAAGCATAAAAATGTGCGAATTTGGCCCATTTTTTGAGGAAGGAACTTAGCAGAACTTGCCTAAACTTAGAGATGCCCAGTGTAATCCTTTTGCTCCAGGAGAAGCATTCTTAGGTATGCTTCTTCTGATACAAACCTGGAGTAGAAACTAATAGCCTATTCTTATATATGCCAGCATCTCATTAAATTCATTTGGATTACCAGTAGTAATTCAAACATAGAAGAATTTTCTTCTACATAAAAAATGTAATATACCCAAGAAACTGTCAGTCTCCTTTCAGGCAATATACTTTGAGCCCAAATGAATCTTCCATTTAATAAATGATTAGGTAACACAGTTCTCTTTCCAGTAAAGAAAGTTATGGTAGTTATACAAAGTTCTATTTTTGCAGGTAAATATAAACAATGATAATCAATTTTGGACTGACCCTAGATAAAAAGTGCACTGTAGAACTTTATTTGAATCAAGCACCAAGGATAGTGTTGCAGCTTTGCTGAACTTTAACTATTCATATATTAAGTAGAAACCTGTGTTATCAAAGCAATAAGGATTAACTACCAAAAACACACCTGTTTTTTTTGCCAACTCAAATGACTTTTTATTGTAAGAGTGCAAATAAATGAAATATGCAGTGATCGTCAAAAGCAAATATACATTTATATATCTATTCTGACAAATCCCAAAGAGAAGCCTAAGTTACATGGTGTAAAGGAGTGTGCATACATTTAATATGTAAGAAACAAGGGATTGCTAAAATGCATTCTGCAAGGATAACCAATGCCCACTGATTCTTTTCTATGTCTAGATCAGCTCTTGATCAATTTCCCAGTGAGGACTGCCAGGAATATTTTTCCTGCAATATTTATTGAAAATAGCTTTCATATTGTTTACCTTGTGTCCCCTTGTTTAGCCTTGCTATTCTTGTAATTACAGAAGCACAATGGTAAAGTGGATTATTTTCTTGGGGCTTCTGATGCACTGCTCATTCCTGGAGGTCCTGACACAACTGCTTGCTCAGCCAGAAAACTGCTCTGACCAAAGCCAGAAGATCGGCGTTAGTCACTCATACAAGATTAATGTGCCTGAGTCCTTTCAGTTCAAAGTGGAACCAGACCCAGGGTCTCTTCAAGATAGCAATCACATGTTGTTCTCTAATGGTGAAGTGGATGAGAGCAAGGAGCAAAACATTATATTCAGACATAATATTCAGCTGCAAACTCCCAAAGGGGACTGTGAAATCCTTGGATAGCTTAAAGCTTTGTTGGAAAGACTGGAAAATTTAGAACTAGAAGTGGTACAGCTGAAAGGGATCTGTAATCTTCAGAAGTACTGTGGAAGAGGGAAAGGTGAGGAAGCTAGCTAGCCAGCCTGTTGACTGTGTATTATGTCCTATCATGTGCCAGACAATTGCCCTATATCCCCAGACAAACAGCACCATCAGACACTGGGTTGCTTGCCATCCGTAGACGGTGATCCATATTCAACTTACTGTGCTCCAAATTGTTAAAATTCTATAAACAATTTCATGGGGTTTTCTTATGAAGATTTACCCCCTCTTCAATAAAGATATAGTCATCATCTTATCATTATCATTGAATGCAAAGCAGCAATATTGTATGTGATGATTAAAGGGCAGCAAAACAAAAAGACAGCTTTTGGCTCAAGGAGCTTTTCACCTAAAACTGGCACTCATTCATGTAAACAAGGTGTCATTGTTTATTATTCTTGTCAGGTTAGTTTGAATCTTTGTCTTTCATTTGATTTTGTCTTCCATTTTTCATTTTCTTCCTCTTGCTGGACAGGAGTGTCATCCTGCAGCAGCCATGGCACTTTCATCCAAGAAATTTGCAGCTGCAACTGTGAGGAAAGTTGGGAAGGGCCAGACTGTTCCCAACACATTTGGCCAGGGAATTGCAGTGGAAATGGGTGCTGCATTGATGGCCTGTGTGTCTGCAATGCCCGTTATGCTGGTGATGATTGCAGTCAGCTCCTGTGTCCTGAGAACTGCAGTGGAAATGGGGTCTGTGTCAATGGGGTCTGTCAATGTTATCAGGAGTTCATTGAAGATGACTGTAGTGAGAAGAGGTGCCCTAAAGATTGCAGTGGCAATGGATACTGTGACAGTAGTAAGAATGGTTTCACAGAGCTAGACTGCTCTAAAGGTAAGAAACTTTTCCTGGCTGTCTCACAGCACTGACTGTTTGAGGGATCTCCCAATTAATATTTCATTGGATGGCCATTTTGCCATTGCCTTTTCAACACACCATGTCTGAAAGAGGGGGCAGAATCTCATTTGACTCACATTGCATGCAAGGTCAGGAAAGCTTTTTCCTTCTGTTTTTCTTTTCATCAATTAAATCAGTTTGAGAGTGGCTAGAGGAATCCAAATGCTGAATTCCTTTTGGGATGTTGTTTCACTGGTTAGTTTTAGCGTCTTGAATTCATGATATTATTTCAAATACTGAATTGTGTTTTGGACAGAGCCCTCTCCATGCATGCGCCTAAGTGCTCCTGCTATCTCCTCTTAAGTTTTATTGGTTCTTCTTCAGTCAAGTAATTTTATGTAGAGGCCTTGAAAACATTGTTTTCTAGCAATCCTTCCATCTTTTATTAAATATTATAACTAAAGAAAATCTTTTTGCGGTATGAAGAAAAAGTTTGAGTAGCTGTAAAATATCTTGTGATTGCACTAGGAGCTATTGGTTGAAAATATTGCCATGGTATCATAAATGTAATATCATAAATGACATGTAAAGGGCACATGCTGGTGTGAGTGGTTAAGATGCTGTGCTTGTCAGCTAGAAGGTCAGTGGCTCAAGTTTGAGACTCAAGAGCTGCCACATAACGGAGTAAGCTCTTTTTGTCTGCCTAGTTTCTGTCAACCTAGAAATTCAAAAGCATGTAAAAATGCAAGTAGATAAATAGGTACCACCTTCAGTGGGAAGCTAACAGCATCTGTGCCCCTCATTGTACAGTCATGTTGGCCACATGACCACAGAAGTGACTTTGGACATGCTGACTCTTCAGCTAGGAAATGGAGATGGACACCACCCCCTAGAGTCAGCCACAACTGGCAGATGAAACCTTTACCTTTTTATCATAAATGTACGTTTTTAATTTAAAAACAGAACTCCATAATCTTAATGCAAAAGCTTCAAAGCAATAAGTATGAGAAATATATAATACTGTCTTGCTGGGATATTAAATAGCTGGACAATTTATAACATTATGGCACAACCCAAGCAATCTGGCAGGGCAAAAGTGAAGATTTAAATGTTCATCCTCATTCATAAAACTGCAGAGATTAATTTCTTGTTTAGTCAGTACTTTTTGTTTGCTATTTATGAATTTTAAGAAGTGTCAACATTTATGAATGTTGACTTTAATTTTAAAAAATGTTTCCTGTATGTCATTATGTTGTTCTGTCTTTTTTGAAATAGCAATTTTGGGTAACTATAGAAATAGAAAATAAGATTCAGTAGTATCCAAATAAATAATATTACAAAAGTCTTAATTCACATTCTTTTTGAAGTCAGTACAAAATTCTTAGTGGAGAACTAGTGCCATAACTGAAAAGATACATTTTGTATTTTTGCCTACTGAAATTGTTTTTTAGGGGACCCAAAGCAAATCTGGGATATTGAACAAAGTATTATTACAGTATTATTACAAAGTATTAGTACAGTACTATTACAAAGTATTAGCAACAGTAAACTGCTGCTATTGTTTACTAGGGATATAATCTGCCAGAAAATGCTCTCCAATTTTTGTTGTGATGAATTGGGAGTTCAGATTAATTTGCCGCTAAATTTATGAATAGGAAGTACATTATGTCTCATTTAAAGGAATGCATCTCAGTGCCAGTTTCTCTTCCTGTGAGGTTGATACTTTTCTAATCTACTCATTTTTCTAAATGTTATAACGGTACATGAAGTCATATAATGGAGTCTTATGTTGCATGTCAATATTTATTGAAGTGTCAAGGATTTTAACTGCCATCCTGAAGAGTGTTTCCAATACTTACATGGGTAGACATAGAATGACAAAATGCAACAGAAGATACAGTTCTTATATCCTTAAAGGAAGATACAGAAATCTACACCATTTCCTTTTTTCTACAGTTAACTTTGGGCACCTTGCATCTGATCAAACATTTTGGCATGAAAAAAGTCTATTTCCTTAAAAAACAGTCTTAATACAGTTCGAAATGGGTAGATTTTACTAAAACGCAGATCTGTATTTCATCATCTGATGTAGAGATCCAAATTCTGAAGGAACTGGACATTGTTGCTTAATGCATGCAAAACAATAGCAGCAAATGCTTATTGCCAAGATTTGTGCCATTAAAGTATAAAAAATGGGAAGCTGCAGCCCATACATTGCTAAGCAAATCATTAAAAAAATAGAAACATAACATGCTTTGTTTAACTTACAAGGTGCATTTCTTAAAATCTTCCCATTATTTCCCAATTGTGCTTGCTCCATGGAATGTCCATCTCCTTAAAACCACAGAAAATTCCCTAGCCATTGGCTGGGACAAGATGGTGGATGTGGACTATTACCTCATCAGCTACTTTCCTGTTGGGGAAGAGGCCTTAGTGAAACAAATACGGGTGCCCAAAGATCAGACAAATTATGAGATTCTGGGTCTGTTTCCTGGCACAGAATCCACAATCACAGTCCACAATGTAAAGAAGGAAATCTTCAGTGAACTCCTGCAAGGGAGCTCCTGCAAGGGACCACAGGTAGGAGCACTGCAGGTCCCTTTCCATTAACCATGAATCTGCAAGGGCTTCACATCTACAGAAGGTTAAGACTTTGAAAAGCCAATCACGCAAATATTGTTCCTTGAGGAAATGGTACCTTATACGAATGATAGTTGTTTGAATGAGCAAATGCCTGAATGAAAAAAATGGTAACTATTTCTAATATTTCACCTCAACTTGGAGATTAATGCGCTAAAAAAAGGAAACTAGCTGATAGGCAGGGATCAGCTTAACATTAGTTCTCTTTGCAGGGTTTTCATCTTCTTATTTAATTTTATCTTCTCCATTGTTCTGTTTCCTTGGTTCAGGTCCACAGCCTAAGTGAGGCCAGAAGGTATCCCTCCAATCCCCTGATTGGAGCCACACTAAGGTTTTCTCTCTTTTTTGAGAAAATCATCTGCACTTCTGGGCCATATTAGTGGCAGCTTCTCTCTGAAAAAGAGCTGTTTAAAGACAAGAACTACTCTTACTACTCTGAACACTGTAGGAGATGGTGCCGATGTTCCCTCCAAATCCAGTTCCCTCAGGTTTTCTCCAGAGTTTGGATAGCTTTTTCATTATCACAGCCACATTACTGAAGTCAGGCATGAGGAGTACATGCCCACGGCCTAAATTAGTTTCCTGTCGGGGTTGAAATTTTTCCCTGATCACACTTTTCCCAAGGCCCTTTTCCTATCTCCAGGTTTAGATAAGGCAAAAACTCATTTCTGAGGATCTTTTCTTCCATCCAATAAGACTTGAATACAGCCCCCACTGATGATCAAGGAGAGTGTTTTAATACTGTTGTATGTACGGAAGCATTTTTTTGGAGGGAACAGGGACTTCAGGAAAGACTGCTGGCCATATCTGTCTGTCTGTCTATCTATCTATCAACTGATGCTGCCTTAAGAAGGCCTCATAATCCTATATTACTTATAGTGTTGTGATCTTCCTAAGAAGGAGGCTTGACTCAACTGATGACATGCCCCTAATTTATCCTAAAATAAGTTTATCCTAAAACTGCATGTTTAGTCTTTTAAACTAAACAATGATCCAAGAGGGAAATTGGAAATAAATATACAGTATTTATACAAATATATTCAGGGGGGTAAGCATAGCTTTTGGAAAAGTCTTTCTTTGGTTGTTGAAGTGATGCAAAGCGCTTACGGACTTGCAGAAGAAGACTGCTGTTTATATTGATGCAGGCCCCATCATGGTAGCAGAAACTATAGGCTTGTATCCAAGTGCTTTGTGCAAAAATTACTAGGAGATTTTTGGAAAACTGAAAGTGTAAATGCACCCCTTAGTTTAGCATAGCTAAGTGATTACCTAATTACTTAATGTTAAAAATGTCCTTAAAATTAACACCCAAAAAAGAAGATTGGCTGTTGTAGTCTGTAGTCCTCATTGTCACTGTTCATGTTAGATGTTTCTGCAGTTGGGCCTATCTGGGTGACAGAGGAGACTGAAAACTCGTTGGAAGTGGAGTGGGAAAATCCAGAAGTAGAAGTGGATTACTACAAACTGAGGTTCAGCTCTTTGCCTGGGGAGGAGAAGGAAGTTGTGATTCCCGAAAGTAATGATGCTAAAAGCAGATATATCATCAGAGGTGAGCAATCAATGGGCCAGTGGAAGTTTATCTGGAATAAGGGCAATAAATTTGTTCGTTTGTTACTGTTGCAGCATATAAAAATTTGGCTGAGCAATTGCAGGATCCCAATATGGATCTTTTTCCTTGGAAAGGAGGCCTCAAACAAGGGGTTAGGCCAGTGTTTCTCAACTTTGGCAACTTTAAAATGAATGTCTGGGGAATACTGGGAGTTGAAATCCACACATCTTAAAGCTGCCATGGTTGAGAAACATGGGTTATGCCCTCTTTCTAGGGCAATGAGCGTATCTGGAATTCTGAGAGGATTTTGAACCTGGAGTCCTTTCCATTCACAAAGTGCAAAGTGAGTTCATCCCAGGCAATCATAAACCACCCATTTAGAAGCAAGTGAACTACTGCATATACTATATAATCCCTTCTGGCAATCTAAAATTTCTTGCTCTTCTTTATTTATTTCTTAATTTAGGCCCATTTCTTATCAAAGCAATAAGCTGCAAGCTCCCATAATTTTTATTTTTCTAAAAATGCCTCTGGAGCCCAGAAGAATTTCTCTAAATAAAAATGTTGCAAGAAGATGGTACTTCGCTTTGTGGCACACCAGCCTTCAATTGATATTGTCAGTATTTTATTAAAATAGTACGCCCCCCTCAAGCATTCAGTCAGGCAGACAGGTGGGTGGACACTAAAGATGTGCAAAGGAGCACCACTTTGACTACTCCTGCATTAGAATCTTATGATATATAATATATGATATATAATATATATAATCTTATGATATGTAATCTTATGATAGATATTGTAGCTTAGAACACAGAATCATAGATGAATGCTGCTGGAAGCCCTGACACATTTTTGGTTTCCAAAGAACAGCTCATATTTATAGAATCAAAATATCTGTTTCTCCCTTTTCTACCCAACTTGAAAAATGCTTTCTTTCTTTCTTTCTTTCTTTCTTTCTTTCTTTCTTTCTTTCTTTCTTTCTTTCTTTCTTTCTTTCTTTCTT
>JANHZU010002745.1:247437-264839 GCA_032468055.1 Acrochordus granulatus | reverse complement strand
AAAGGCAGGAGAGAAAGGAAAAGATATACCCAACTGAATGCAGATTTCCAGAGAATAGCAAGGAGAGATAAGAAGGCTGGATGAGCCCCAAAGAACTAAAAAGAGAACTCTAACTCTGGGAGCAAGTGATAGTGTTTTTCTTGAATTTGTGATATCGAGAGGAGGAATTGAGATGATTCAGACCTGCATGCAGCATTTCAGAAGAGTGGATTCTAATGAATTCCAAGGGGAAGGAGGTTGGATCCAATAGCTTGAAATCCTGAGAGAGAACAGATTTCAGCAAAGAAGAGAAATTCTACAAAATGAAGTAAGGAAGGCACAATCACAAACAATCCCCAGAAGGAAAATATGAGAATAATCTAAAGTGGTCAAAAATGAATACATGCAAAGCTCTTCAGCATGTACATAAAAATGTGTTTAGTATAAGTAAAGGAAAGAGACGATTGCAACCAAAAAACAAAAACAGTGTTGAGAAATTGCAGGAACTCGATCAGAAAATCTGAAGCTCAGTATGAACTAGGGCTTTTGAGAGATCTCAAAAATAACAAAAAATGTTATTTTGGCAAGTGAGAAATTAAAGGAAATCCAGAAAACATATACTGTAGGTCCATTGCAAGAAGGAAGTGGTAAAGCAGTAATGAGTGGTGGTGAGAAAGCAGAACTTCTATTTTGCATCTGGCTTCTTTCAGAAGGGAAATGGAACTATAGCTAATCATAGTTATGCCACTGTGCAAGGAAGAAGAGAGAATATAGATAATTTACATAAATTCAAGTTTCCAGGGCCATATGGATTACATCCCAAAGTTCAGAAAGAATTAACGGAATGATTACCAAACCATTCCTAGTAATCTCTGAGAACACTTGGAGGATAGATGAGATGCCAGAACATGCGAAGATAGTCATTGTCATACTCATCTTCAAAAAGAGAAAAAAGGAGGACCTAGAAAGCTATAGACCTGCAAGCATGAGATATGCATAGGCAAGATATTCAAACAAATCACAAGCAGCAGGTTTCTGAGGATTTATATAGGCACAGTACAGTTAATAGTGATAGTGTGAACAGTTTTGTAGATTTTAGATTACCTGAATCTTAGGTAATCAGAAGATGGTCTTAAGACAGTGTACCTGAATCTCAGTGATGCCTTTAACAAAATGCTTCATGATAATCTTAAAAAATGGCAAAATATGAACTATTATATGGACTCACAATTGGCTGAATGGCTGCATCCAAAAAGTGCTCATTAATGACTGTCATCTTGTTGAGAAATACTAAGTGGAATTTTATAAAGCTATAGACTGGCCCTATCCTGTTCATTATTTTTATCAATTATTTGAGTGAAAATGTTGAAGAGCCTTGAAGCGGAATGGGATAGTTAATGTTTTAGCTGAAACAAGATTCTTAAAGATCTACATAGGATTGAGCATTGGGCTGAAGTGAATAGAATAAGGAAGAAATGCAAAGTTCTGCATCTGAGCAGGAAAAATGTAAGACACAAATATAGAAACCATATTTTTAGCTTTGCAGGTGAAAAAGATCTGTATATCCTTGTCTTGCCCTAAATAAATTATCTGATAATAAATTATCTGATCTAAAAAACAAATATTATATTGGAATGCATTAACAGACACATCAAGTCCAGATTAAAGAACAAAATTGTATTATAAATGGTTATACCCCATTTGGAGCACCATGTCCAATCTTGGTCATATAGTTCAAAAGGATAATTACAAATGAGAACAGATTCAGAAGAGGTGAAATAGTGAAGGATCTGAAAACAAAGCCATGTGGGAACAGGTGAAGAAACTAGATATGTTTACCTTACAGAAATGAGGAGATATGATTGCAGAATTCAAAGATCTGAAGAATTGTCATACAGAATAGGGAACATTTAGGGCCCAGAGGGCAAGATCTCTAAACCATTGCATTAAGAATACAGGCTAGATGTTAGGAGGAGTATCTTGATGTATGAGCTGTTAGCCAGTGCAATAGGTTGCCACATGAATCGATCAATTTCTCCTTTCCTACAGATTTTCCACTAGAAACTGGGTGAAAAGCTGTATCACACTGAATAGGGAGTTAAGCTCCAGTTATGAAAACTAAACTCAATGATAATTGCCATCACAAATTTGTATTATGTTAAACAAAACTAAGCAAGACATTCAGCAGACTTACTAAAAGTTGGTTTTAGTTGGATTTTTTGATGGAGAGGCATGATAGGCCTCAAAACTACATGCTTCAGAATTGAGTTTTGCTTACATTCAAGAATCTCCAAAACTCCAAGCTGACTAATGCTCATAATATTGTTTATTCATTATGTAACATAAACAGTCCTTGGGCTCTTTTGCCGAGTAGAAAGCCTCATCTCTTTGCTAATTTTGTTTGTTTTGGGCTCTTCCTTGTCATGTAGGGTGTCAGCTCTTTGTCTTTCTACTTCAATAAAGATCCCATTTCATGACACCTTGTTGCATGGAAAGGTGGACAATTTTTGTTCTCTGCTTTCAATGAAGCAATCTCAGGTTATGCGTGTGTACAGTATGTATCCTAGTTGTTCCACCTTCAATATTGTCTTCTTTGGTACTTTGGTACTAAGATAATGCCCTATATCTGCTTTGAATTCTGAGCCTGAATTTCAATTGGGTTGATACCTACTTCTTAGATGTGCCTAGCAAAGTGCCAGGTTGCATAATTCTTTCTACATACAACTCCTCCCTCTGGCCCAAAGCTATGTTTTATTTTATTTATTGTTTTATCCCTATCTCCAATGTTTTTCTGACTGCTTTATTTATTTGTAGTCTTTGTGTACTGTCCTATTTCATTTGACTCCAGACCATTCACAATATTGTTGCAAGTATATTCTGCAGTTGTGAAGTTTGTGGTATTTTGATTTTATTCTGTTATTTTCCAGATTATTATGAACAAATAGGAATTAAAATCTTTTGCTTTCCCTCCCTGCAGAAAATGTGCATAGTCTGGTTTTGATTTTACTATTCTTTTTTCCTGCTCTTACTCTGAATTTTCCTGTCCTGCCTTTTTTATTTTCACTGAAGGTGAAGTTTCTTTGTTGTGTCTTGGTTTCCAGATAACACTGGGTTTTTAGTATCTCCAAATTATTGACAACATCTTCATATTTTATTTTACTGGTGCTTTCTTCCCAAAAAGCACCAATTGTGGTCAAAAAAATTGTAAATTTCTTAAGTTTGAAATTGGTAAGCAACTTTTTTCTCTATTATATTGAGACTCAATGGGTCACACATTGTCCATCTTTTATACAGTTCTGTGCTGTTGGCATATACTGAGTTTTCTCTGGTCACAAGTAGTGATAGTAGTGATGAGAAAGAAAGAAAGTTGATGTGTGAACAATTGCTTGGATTGCAAAAATCTAGGTAACTACAAGATACCAGCAAAGAGATAGAGAAATCCTTAAGTCTTTGCTGCTATGAACATGAACAATTCATCTCATCTAGAAGCAGATGGCTAATATGCAGCTCTCCAGATGTTGTCATTGCAATCTTACCATCCCTCACCATTGACTACAGTTATTAAGGTGAGCAGAACCTCAGAGGATCACACTTTTCCCATCTTTCCCACCAAGAGGCAAGAGTTCATTAGGCCAGATACATCGATTAGACACACCAAAATTTCTCCTTTGGAATATTTTATTAACGTATAGAAAATGCATTAAAAAAGGAACTATACAGAGCCTAAGAGCAATCAGGACTTAAAATACTAGTTAACAATGGTTAACAAGCGTATATTCCATTCTGTAAGCTACGATTCCATTATGGGATCGTTGGGAGGGCAATTGCTTTTTTCCCCTCTCCCCCTCATTCTCTTTCACAGGTAAAATTTAGTCTTTGGAGTTTTTCTGAGTGAGCATTCACCTCATTTGCTTTTTTTGTTAAAAAATAAGATCAGTTCCACAATTACACATATACAAAGGAGAGGGCGTATGTTTTAAAAATCTTTTCAAAACTCTTCTGGAAAAAGGTACTAGCCCAAACGTAAGAATTCTTAGACAACATCTCAGCAGGATCTGATCCTTGTTCTCTCAGCCTCCTCCTGTCCCATCCATCTTTCCTTGCAGACAGAATAATATCTGAACCAATATAGCACTCATCTATCTTTAGGCAGTATTACTGCAGTACCATGACATGTAGATCTAAGAGTTAAAGAAAATAATCAGCAGAGCACCTTGTGGCATCCCTAAACAGGGAATAAAAGGAAATGCCCATGCAGGGTCATAAAAAGGAAAAGGTTGCTGTTTTCAGCATTCTCAGAAAACTCCAGAGTCACAGTAGTTTATCACAAAGGTTCCTTTCAGCTGGAAAGGGCATTTCTTATTTTAATAATTTTGGTCCATTTTGTCTTTCAAGAAGTTGAGAGTTAAATATACCCTTCACCTGGTAAAATATACCCTTCACCTGGATATTATTGAAATGACTTTTATAAAAGTCACACTCCTTCATAGTATACATAAACATACATTTAGAAGTTTTTTTAAATCCTCATCTGTGCCAGTGCTACCACATTTCTATGTACAAAGAAGGATCAATTGAGCAAAATTGCGTATTTAAGGGGAAAGTAATCTATGTGGGGTGATATTATAAATGTGCCTTAGATTATTGGTGAATGCTAGTTTCATGTATTACTGTGAGAACAATTTCAGTGCAGCTATCAGTTTGTTTTAGTACAAGCAACCTAAAATATTGTATCTTATCTCTTTATGTCATGCATGTATTCCTTTGTGTGGAATTTGGTGTTAACTTTGCAGATATACCAAAAAATTGCCTCAGCTGAAATAACACAAGGTATATCTCACTGCAAGAAACAACTGAAGTACTGTGGTCTGAAGCAAGACATGAGTGGCACTCTGCACCTTAAAGAATAGTTCTAATGAGAGAATTTTAGAAAGATTGAGTGCATTTGAAATTCCTAGTTTTAGACAATTATTAAGTATACAGAGCTTTGGTCCTCTTTTTCTTTGGGTATCTTTATGGGAAGATGGATGGAATTATTAATCTATGTTGTTCTAGTAATTCCTCTTTTGATGCTGTATGCATAGGAGAACAATCTGTAAGAAATAGTAATAGAAGTAATAAGCCCCCATGGAGGTCACCTTTCACAGTGGGGATGTTGTATGCTTTGATGCTGAGGGCTGTGCTGATGGTAACTCTGCTGCCATAATCATCAAACAAGCCAGAGAAGCCTCAAGTAAGACACCAGGCTAGGTATCTCCAAACCCCATTAATAATGGTAAAAACAAAGGAAACTGATTTTCATAGTGGGCTGATCACCATCCTGGTCAATAAGGATTGTGGTGGATGCTATCCTGTGTCTAATGCCAAGTGAGCTAGAGTACTCTGTCCTCACTTGTAATTGAATCTAGGATCACTGCTTCCACAGTTCAAACATTCACTTTTGGAATTCTTTAACAATTAACTTAGAAAGTAATAACATTCCATGATGAGCTGATCTTTCCAGTTTTCTCTGTTTTCTTTTGTCATCCAATTGCAATAAGTCCCATATCTTAGTGACTCAAGCTGAATTAGACATACTTGATAAGAAAGCAAAAAAATTAATGACCACAAATCGTGCTTCCAACACAAGAAGTGAATCTGGCAGGGTTTACTTTGTTAGAAGGAAAGGGAATTTATTCCAAGTGTAGCAAATAATGAAAAAGCAAAATACAGCCTGAATGACTGTATTGAGCACAAAAAGAAATATTTATAAATTTGTAAAACCAAATAATGCCTGGAAATCCAAACCTCTTCATGGTTAAAATGATAGTGAAAGAAAATAAAATCAAAAATTGACTTGGCAGTGGCTGAAAATTTCTTAAATTCTTAAGAAGAAATTGAATGAATAATTATGGCAGCTCAAAAACATAGTATGCAAATAAACATGAATGCCAAACTGAACGTATTTCATGTGATAGCAAATACTAACTGTATAAGATCAAAGAATAAGTGACTTAGAAAAACTGCCCAACTGAGTATAATTAATGCCATGATAAGTTGCAAAAATTGTGCACTGGAATTTATATAAAACATTTAGCTTAACAAAAATTATAGGATCGTCAACCTGAGAAAGCCTAAGAAAATGAGGACAAGGTCATGTGAGATTTTAAAATGTAGACCAAAAGATTCTTAAAAGGCATCACACCAAATTTTACTTTTATTAAGAAGAAAATTTTATAGATGTAGCAATCTCAGGAGACAGCTGAGCTGATGAAAAACAAATGGAAAAACTAATACAATATTGTAAGTTGCAGTGAAAGACTTTGGAAGAAAAAAACTCTAATACTAACTTCTCTCTCTTCAAACCAAAGGTTCCCTGATGATGGGCTCTAGCGTGAGCCTGAAAGCTTGGAGTAATAAGCTTTAGTTCTGATGACTGACTCCAGTTGGTTTCTGCAATATTATCCTGGGACACAAATGTTTACTTTCATTCATGAGACTTGATTCCATTGACTTTGCCAAAACAAACCACCTTATATAAAACATTTGGCTTAACAAAATCATAGTATTTCTATGATTTCCAGACTCTTGGATAAGACCTAAATCATTGGAAAGTATCCGATTTAACCATGTTTATTGGATTATTAGATGATGATGATATACCCCATAGGAATACAATATTCCATCTTAAATATAAAACTTGCTATGCAGTTTGGTTGCTTAAAAACTCTATGTTGGTTAGATTGTGTTTCTGCTTAATATTTTACATACAGTATACTGGGCTTTAAATGAATTTTAATGAATAATATGGAGTAGATTAGCCAGTCAGAAGTAAAGGAGAGCCAGTGCCTTTTTTGAGTCTGTGCTGTATATATTTGATTTCATCACTAAATGTAATATTATATATTATATATGTATAGCTATGTGCAATATTACTTTTCTTGAAGGTCCTGCATCTATCTTTTTTCTTTCCCTTCTTCCTTCCCTGTAGTGCCTTTTTTTTTACCTGTTATGCTGTTGCCCAATAGTGATGAACTCGCAGCTAAATCAGAGGAACATATTCATTCACTGACCTTCAGTATCTTCATTGTTAATTTAAATATTTCCTGTGTCCCTGTTTATTTAAATTCTGTTACTTGATTTCTAAAGATCACTTAGAGATGCATATTCTGTTGAAATGCATCTTTAGGACAAACTCAAGAGGGATTAGATACTTGTGTGTCACTTTTGCAATTATGGAGGAGATATAGTCAACTGCTATGTGTAGTGGGCAAGAACCAATTCAGGGAGATGGTCAACACATGCAGATAGAAGAATTCCTAAGTGCTAATTTCTAAATGGACTAGATTAAGCCTGTTTATTTAATTAGACTTAAGTTTCACTGAAAAGAGCAAAGCCTGAAATTTGTCCATCTTACAATTGGGGATTCACCTGAATGTGCCACCGTGCCTAACCAGCCCCCAGATCTTGTATACAAGACTCTTTGTCAAGGTAAGCTCTAATTTATTATGCTTGTGTTCTATGTGTAAGAGATATATGTAGATTTTTTCTCACTTGATAGCAAAAAGGGACAGCCCAGAGACCATTCTAGAAAAGACAGACATATTTGTTAAGGTTTTTATTTTTTATAATATGTGGATTTAAAGAAAAAGAGGCATTGATCTTTGTGACTGAGGCTGCAGCTGCCAAGGAGCTTAGAGAGACTTGACTGAGAAAGTAACATAGGGAAATTGTGTTAACACACAACCCTAGTGCTGTTTCAAAGAAACTGTTAATTCCTATTTCTCACAAGCTGTCCTTTCTGAAAGAAAATATAAATAAACAGCTACAATTGGGTTCCAGAGATTATTCTGAAGGATGAACAATATTCCCAACACAGGAGAATAATATTTGTCTTGCTGATCGTGCTGTAACTATTTGACTGGAAATAATTATATGAGGAACTTTCCTTCTTTAGGGCTCACCTTCACTTTTCCCTAATCATAGTATGAACATGCCTCAGTTACTGCTTTTTTTCTGCCATATTTTGCCAGTCTGGTTTTAAAAATAGAGTACTCTGTTTTCCTGACAGTTTCTGCAATGGATGCTCTCTAGTATCCTTCATTGAGCATTTGGTTGTTGAGATCAAGGGATTGGGATACCTACTAACCACTTTAGGCTGCTGTGAGCAGAACCTTTCTTTAGGTGCTTAGCATTGCCCTTGGTTGTTTTGGCTACAGGCATCCTTTCATGTAATGTCTGATTAGCACTATCTATAGTGCTTGTCAGGTCTCTCATAGGTTCCTTGAAAACCTGGTGTAGTGCTTATTTGCAAGAGTGCTGAACCTCTTTTATAGTTCCTTTCTCCTCCACTCTGTGTACCCCTTTTTGGCTTTTATATGTCAACTGGGCTATTTTTGAACATGGGTTAGTACTCTTTCAGAAAAATGCTGACTTGTGTTCAGAAATACCCTTGTAAGTCACAGACATGGAGGTGGGAGTTATGAGAAACACTGGGAAAACTCCTTTCTGTTTCATCCCATCCTCTACTCCTAAGCACCAACCATTTTCTAGGCAGAGAATTTAATTGATGGTTTTATGCATCCATCTAAAATTGCCCTGCCCCATTCCATCCTATCTAGGAAGACTGATTGGTGGTGACACTGGGTGGGAAGGGAAATCCACTACTCTTTTTCTTTAACTTATTCTCCAATCAATAAGGCAAAACAATATGGAATGAAAACAATCTGGAAGTGAGGACTTGCTTCCAAACAGAGTTCAGAGTGAATATGTTTTAATTGAGTTGTGAATGTGAAGATTACTACTTTAGGGACTATATATTCTTGTTTATGTGCATGTATATATCTTTGTGTATGTGTATATGTCTGTCTTTGTATATGTGTGTATACACATCTGTGTGTTTGTATGCTTGTTTCCTGCTGAAGGAAAGATGGGGTTGACATGAGTAGAAATAAATAGCTGTATTTTCTTTTCTCCTTCCTGGCAGATGGTCATATGCTGACTCAATAGACATCATCGTGAAAATTCTGCTTAGTTCATGTAGCAGCATGGGTTCCAATAGCTTTAAAAACAGCTCTCTGAGCCTAAACCCCATACCCTTTGCCAAAGCAAGTTGGCATGTTGAAAAAAGCTCTATAACAGGTCTGGCCAGGGCCAACAGATCTAGCTTGCAAAAATCTGGATGGCAAAAGAGAGAGAGAGAGAACAAATGATAACTCTTTCTGTCATCTAGTGGTCACCTGGATTTTTACTGCTCAGATCTAGTGGCCATAACCATTAACAGAACTTGGGTTAAGACAAAGATCTTAAATGAAGCCGTTGACTAATAATTTAAGAACAAAGGGAATGAAAACCAAAAGAAGTGAGGCTGGGCAGGAGCCCAGTAAGATCTTAAGAATGATAGCAAGCATTGTGGTTGTTCCTTTATCAAAGCTAGTCAGCCCTCTGGGGTATCATGGTGTTCCTCAGCCCTCAGCATAAAGCAGGCTTCTACAACAGTTTTACTTTTGTTCTTTTCATATTATAAAATACAAATGCATGACAGAAAAGGATTCCTGTCATTTCACAGTTGCACTGATCGGCGTTTCCTTCCCAAGGAGTTGCGATGGTTATATGGACGCATTTTCATTTCCACAAAAGGTATAGAGAACTCATGTCCTTTCCAATGGTACCAGTTAATACCCTGTGGATCAAAAAGATGAAAAAGGATCAGTATACTTGGAACTATTTGCACAGTACCTCTTTCCAGTTATTAGAGGCAAACATGTTACACCTAATCTAATATAATTTTGCAAGGTCAAACTATTCCAAAAGTTGGAGGGAGAGCCATTTATAATAATGATATGGCTTTTATCAAACTTATATAGCCATCCTCATCCTTATAGCTATGATATCAACATACACTATCTGTAGTAGCAAAACTTTTGAGTATAGATATTTTGAAGAATGAGGTGTTAGAAATCTGAAGTGTGGTAAAAGACTACTTCAGGCTGCACATAAGGGGATTATATTTTTATATATAAGATCACTCTAAGAAAGTAAGGATAGCCATGTGAGGTGTATTTGAGATTATTTTGCCTTGATTTTTTTAGTTATTATCACTCTAGAATACATATAATTTTATTATTTTGCAAGAAGCCAAGCTTCTTAATTTTTTCTCTATGTAAAATATAAGTTTCAACATGCAGACTGCTGGTGCATTTAAAACAATGAGACTTGGTTTTCCCTACTGTGTTTAACTTGCTACAAGGCAGTATCTTTATGGGAGAAGGGAATTTAATATTCAAACTTATATTTTACCTGGAATCTGGTTTAATGCAGTGAAGAATTCTAACTCTGCCAATCTGTTGCAAGATTCTCTGTTTTTGAAATATAATCTTGTCTGTTTTATTTTAAAACAGCTTCATAAGGGTCTCAATATACAATCGTATATATTTTTTAAAGAACAACAACAATAGTATTAGTAATGATATCCCAATCATGGGGAAAGGGTAAACCCTGTCCATATTGGCAACATTTTTTCCATACTAGCATTTTGCTTTCAGGTTGCCAGTTCATGAAGGTATACTTCGCTGCAGTGGCACATCAGTAGATATTTGGGCTGAAAGAAAGTGATGTAGATTGGGGTGAGATTCAGATGTGTCTCTCTTCCTCATAGCAATTATTTGTTGTTGTTGTTTTAAAAAATCTTTTGGCATTTCGTGAAACTATAAACTGCCAGTTGTTACTAGTTAATTTGATGCCTGAAACAAAAATCTAAATGGTACTTAATGGAAACCAAGTTACAATAATCTAGTACAGGAGTGTACTAGCTGGATGAAGAATTCTGGGAACTGAAGTCTACACATCTTAAAGTTGGACACCCTGATCTAGTATTTCAGTTTGTATTTAATGCACCAAACATCTCCTGACCAAAGCTAGACACATTACTAAACTGAAAGGTAAGACCCCCATCTTATACTCTTCTTGTATATTATTAATGGAATGGTCATTGGGATGGTGGTGATAGGGAGGCTCTATCTAGTAAGTTCATAACAAATACCTAAATGAAGGACTATCTGGCTCCTCATTCACTCTTGTACCCCTTTCAGAAGAGCAGACTTGCAAACAGCACTATGATTCTGTTCTTACCTGGCTGTGTTGGGATTCGCCATATTTGCCATTGAGGTTAGTTCGGTGGCAGTTTTTATACCACCAAGCCCCTTTGTATGACATAGCACAGTTTGTAACAGCAACATCATTGTCCCTGTCTTTGGTGGAAAATGGGCGTCCCTGATGATAGCTGAGTGAATCCCCTGCAAAATAAGACATTACCTCAATCCTTTCCACCTTTCTCTCTCAAGGGACAACAAAGGATTAATATATCTCTGCTTGTTATCCAAGGACTATGATAATATCCAACAATTATAAGAAAGTATGTTGTCCCAGCTCTGATACCAGAACTAAGAAATTAAAAAAAATCAGTTTTCCCCCATGCACATTAACTGCCATCAACATGTGAGGACAGGAAGTAGATGCCCACTACTAGAATAGAAGGATACTTTTCAGCTTCCCTAAAAATTTGCCAATAAGTGGAAAAGTGCTTGTATGGGTGCAAAAATATTTGCAGTGAGAGTGAATTCCCTTCTAAAAACTTCCTGTTTAACAAAAGCATAATGGGAAGACATTTATTTATAACCTCCACTATGAATTATCCAGAGACATACCAAACTACTTCCTACTGTTTCTGATGATTTAGATGAATAGTACATTTTCCCCAGCAATGTATAGGCAACCTGGGTCCAAAATTCCTGACAGAGTACCTTGACCTAAGATTATTTCTTAATGGGAATTATTATTTTTAATTGCTGTAAATTTTTGAATATAGATGATACCATAAAAAATGAAGTGCAGGTAGTAAAATACAGGTTAATAAACATTTGTTTTATGAACTGTCATTGAACTATGTTGATACCTCATAAAGCACCAATTTTATAAAATATCATGAAACAAACACATTCCAATGTATCACTAGGATCTTATGATATTATAAAATATTTCATATCTTCTATTTTCTGGTCAAAACTCACAGTTCAAATAATTAAAAATGATTATAGATAGTTTAGAGTACATTAAATCAATACTGTAAATTATACATTAGATTTAGACAGAAACTCTGTAATCCAAATTATGGATCTTGCAGGATTCCATGTAAAAGATTGCAACTGAAAAATGGTTTCCAATTAGAATTGTTCTCTGCCAGATTTTTGTTTTAAATATGATGTTATTCTAGACATCAAGGCATACTCCCACAATTCAGTTAGTCATTCATCTGAAGATGGTATCAGAACTTTTCCTATAAAAGGCATAATCAGACCAAATCAAACCTTTATGACAGTCAAAGACCAGCATAAGGAATAAAAAGCATAAAGAATCCTTGCAACTGTTAACATATAAAATACTAATTCATATATATTTATTCCTATATATTTTAGTGAAATTATAAAGGGATTACAGTTCTTAAAATCTGTTCCATTTTATAACAAATCTCTTTCCAGGATTATTGAGCTTTACAACATTGCTAACATACATATATAAAAAGTGCTTGTTTCTTTTCTAACATTTTTTTGGAAAGAGAATTATTTATTTTAGTGATCAAGACTGGAGAGATATACCAATATCTTATACCAATTCTGTCTGAATACAGTGTTTGGAATAAATTGGATATTCTTCTTCTATTGAAATTTCCCCTGCTATGACTATACTCAATCTCTGCATCCATTTAATCATACAATCTTTGCCTTGCTCAGATTCTGAGTAATACTTGATTAGTAATTTATAAATTATACCCGAGACATGTTTTGTGTTTTATAGAATTTTCGAATTCACTGAAATCTGTCAGTGTTCCAGTGTTCCCTCTTGCTTCTGTAATTCTTTTATTGCTGTGCTGCTTATTTGAAGATATTGGAACTAATCAAGTGAAGAGGAGCACTATGTAATAAAAGACTCCACTGTCACTTTGTTGTAAGAAGAAAATCTATTTTAAAGATTAATAGTGGACAGGGGGAAATGAGTGGGAGTGATGTCAGGAAAGTGGTTGTAAGCATGCAAGACATAGATTAGTTGCTTCCCCTCTCCCCCATCCTTCATTCCCCCTGTTCCATAAGAAGAAAATCTTTTAAAATTTGCCTGGGTTGGAAGGAGTAAATATTAAAGGCATACCAGCAGTGCCATTAAATTCCCCTATCCGGAGCTTGTATAGATTCCTGGCATCTCCAATGGAAAATTTGTCATAATAGGCATAAGTTGTTTCCTGACCATCTCTCATATCTATCCGTAGTTCATAGCGCCCTTGTGATGTGATCTTGTGCATATTATCTAGCCCTAGAGAGAACATAAACAGAGATTTTATAAGACCATATATCTAGAAATCTGTAAACAATGAGTGATGAAAATCATATTTCAGATGGAATGGACTTTGGAATGAAAGTAGAATGGAAATCTACCTTACTCATATTTTTTAAAATAAATATCTCCGCTGTCCAGGTTCACTTCCAGTTTTGAGAGGCTATGGCTATGTGATGGAAGGCTCTAGGTGTTTGACTTCAGAGATTATCCCTTCCTTTTGAAACATCTGCAAATGTCATCTTGGTTCTTCACTGCAGTTATTTCTGCCTACTTGGTGATATTTTACCTATTTATTATATGCAATCTTTATGCATACAGTTGTATTCAGGAAAGTATGAAAATAAAAAACACTAAAATTTAAACACGTTTCATTGGTTATGCTAAAGAACCTAGTTTCTTTTAAAAATACCAAGTATGTCTCTATAATATTTTTATAGCAGGTTACTATTTTATTTATAGTTTAAGGAGCATCCTCAGTATTCTGATTTGGAAACCTTCTTTAGATTAGATAAGGTAGCCCTATAGTGAAACATTTCAAGCTAATTTAGAAGTGGATCAGGTAGCAAAAAAATGAGTTTTCTTCCAAAGAACACACAGCCAACTTGCTATAAAGATGTAAATGCCCCTTTCCAGTAGAATGACTGTTGAAAAAGTGATTCATTGGCCAGCTTCATGAGGAAGGGATTGTGATTACTTTATCACATCCACAAATGTTTATGATTGCTGCAGTTTATGTAATGGTTATAGAAATCTTTTTATTCTGTATGTCAGGCTGTTTTCACCTGGATAGCCATCTGTGTTGTCAAACTGAGAGTCAGTTTGGTCTAGTGGCCAAGACACCAGGCTAGAAGCCAGAAGACTGTGAGTTCTCATCCCATCTTAGGCATGAAAGTGAGTTGGATGACCTTGGACCAGTCACTTCTCAGCTCAGCTCAGCTCAGCTCATCACATAGGGTTGTTGTTGTGAGAAAAACAGGAGCAGGAAGGAGTATTAGTATGTTTACCACATTGAGTTATTTAAAAAATAATAAAGGCAGAATATAAGTAAATAAAAAATAATAAACTTATATGAGGAACTGGTAATCAAGATAAGGATGCATTTTCCAAGATCTTGAAATCCTCTGGATGCAGGGCCTATTTAATGGATATCACCACATTTATTTTGAACCACTTTCTTCCAAGAATCACTTCTGTATGTTTCTATCATATATGACTATGCTGAAAAATTTGTTAATTTCCCACCCTGCCCCATTAAGCACCTTAAAGGAATAGACAGAAATTATTAATCTATCTCCTGATATTTTTCCTTTCAGCTGGATTTCTGGGTATGGATGAGATGTGGTGAATGGGCGCCAAAGATTCATCTTTTTTAATCCTCTAGGGAATGACAGATTTAATGGCAAGTTAAAGAGCAAATTCGTGCTTTTTTACTGAAATGAAGAACATGATCAGCAGTCTGCTAAAAGCTCTTTTCTGCTGTTCCAAGCACAGAAAATGAATAGTTTGACTTCTTAATAATTTCCTTCTACAATTCTAATGGAGACAGTGAAGTGAAAAATAAAGTTCAATTTTTACCAAAATGCCCATCCAGATAAGATCTCTGATTTTTGGTAGCTAGAACTACCTTTCATAATTAAATAAGTTTGCCAATTTGGTCCTTTGTTTTATAGAATAGTTAATACATCATTCTTCTCCTCCACCATTCCACATATATGTATTAGATTAAATGGATACTGAACATCTGTGTGCAGCAGATGGCAGCATCTTGGTAGTTTCTAAGGCAGTGTTGAGTCTGGTTAAGTCTTTGAAGAGAAATCATTAGCAAATCCAAGGGCTGTAGAGTAGACTGGGAAATTGGGGATGGGGGAACCCTTCTCCATTCCTGTCCAGAAAATTATATAGGCATATCTGTGTAGCCACCATGAGTCAGACTGAACTTGAGAGAATCTTTACTTCTATAGTATGCAGCTAGTTTAGGCATTAGCATATTCCTAACCCAAACTTTTTTTGAGGGTGTTGTGTTTAATTTAGTAGTTAAATAGTCTATCATAGAAGAATAGTTCCCAGACTTCTACTGAGAATTATTAATTATGTCCTGTTAATATGTTTTTATAATGTGCTAAGGTAGGGCTAGAAAGTATATTGTACTTCCTGAACAATTGTCTATTGGAAGGAATATAAACTTAATGCATAGTATCCTTAGGTTAAGCATAGGCTTTTCTTTCAGGAGATATTGTAATGCTATGTGACTGCATGTGATACAATAAAATGTATATGTACTATATAAAACACAATGTTCCATGCAATCTGAAGATGGAAGACTTTGATCATCACTTTCTATGGAGGCAAAGGGCAATATGGCTTGCTATATTATCCATAAAATAAGGTAGAAGCTGAAAACCCATTACATATAGTGCTTTCAGAGTGTATGGTCTAGCATGAATAAAGAACAAAGAATAAAGTTGCAAGCCAACTAAACTATTTTTGTGGCAGAGAAAGACAGAAGATGTCTATGTGTTTTTAGAGGCTATGATCTGGTTTCTCCACAAATAATCTCAGTAGCAAACAAAGTTAGTGATTTGTTACCCAGCCAGAACTCATCCTCCAAGTTTCCAAAGCCAATGCGATAGTCTGCCCATTTGCGAAAGAAATCAGTCAATCCATTTTGCCTTCTCTGGAAGACCTTCAAAGAAAAATCAGGATGAAAGATACTGTAAGAAATAAGAAGAGTTGCAATATGTCTTGCAGAAAAGTTGTGAATTTTCTAAGAAAAGACACCAAAGGGAAAAGGTTTAAAATAGGTGTAAGAAATTCCAGGGAGTTTCTGAGCTGGTTGTATTCTTCCCTTAATTTCAATGCAAAAATTTATTTATTAGATTTTTAAACTACTGTAGTCTTTTGTTTTACTCTAGGCAGTTGAAAATACATAAAAACATCCACAACACAACAGTATAAATGAAAAGGTAAAACTGTAAAAACCATTACCATTGATTTCAGTAAAAACACTTCATGCAGGTGTTTGGTTGGCATTTGGAGAAATTCTTGTTACCTTGTAGCATCAATAAACCTATTATCTAGAACTGCACCTACCGAGCCTGATCCTAACACCATAGGACAACAGAGACAAAGACAAGAAGTGTAATCCAAGTGCCAGCCTTCTGTCTGTAAGGCTGGATGAAGCAAATGTAACACAAGACAGGAGTCAGGATTAGAGCAGGGAGGCAATCAAGAGAGATGGGCAAATAAAGCAGATTGGAGCAAAGAATGCAGTAAAAGAAGCCATGGGTGGTTAAGTCTGATACTGTTCTATTAGGATACAGCATTTCTCTTTGCTCTTCCAGTGCAGCAGTGCTAACTAGCTGCAATATTATTTCCAACCATTGTAAGAAAGATGCTTTGGGGAAGCAAGATCCAGACCAACATCCAGAAACTGCACCAATGTTGCACCGAGAAGCTGCTGCAGATATTGCAACCGCAGGACTCAGTTTGAACTTGATGGTATCTTGCCTTCAAGTATGCATTTACACAGTGAATTACATTTAATTTAATTTGTTTATTAATTAAATTTATAAAGTTGCTCATCTCATGAGAAGTGACTCTGAAGCGTATAAAGTGAGTACATCACCTCAGTAGTGGAGCCATCCAGATAATTACATCTCATTGTAAAACTCAAAGTAAAGGGTATCCTTCTGTATTCTGAGAGGATAATATGCCCCACCTAACTGTGCCAGACATAGGACCATTTATGAATGGTCAAATGCTATAATCACTGTGACACTTGCTTATAGAAAGATAATTCCATACATAAAAGTGATTGGTTAGGATTAATGCAAACACCGAGAAATATCCTTTGAGGGCATATTTCCAGAATGAAAAAGTGTCTGTGGGTGTATGTGTGTAATCTCCTATCTTCTACACATTAAATGAAATATCAATGATAAGGCTTTTTACCTATTAAAATGAAACACATTTCCTTTTGAGATTAAATCACCTTACAGGTGTTCTGTACACTATCCTAGGTCCACACATTCCCGAGAGCTGCAATATATCGAGTAGTG
>JANHZU010002745.1:200786-213880 GCA_032468055.1 Acrochordus granulatus | reverse complement strand
GAGTGATAATTGTATAATATCCTCTTCAGGGACCCATTAAACAGTTTGAAGGGATATTGATTGACTTGTGATGATCTCTGCATGCCCCAAGATCTGGAGGCTGGCACAAATAAAGATGTTTTCAAGTTTCAAACATCTTTTTTTGGGGGGGCAGGGAGAATAATTATAGAGGTGGATTTGCATCATTTTGGGTTTGACATTGTATAATTATTTTTTGTGTTAAAAAAAGAAATGTTTTTTTAACATTTTTTAAAACTTTACATGTAGTTTCCAAAGAGAAAATTGTTCTCTCTAAATAGAGTTACATAGCAGACTGACCATACAGTATTACCAGGTCATATGTTTTGTTCAGTATATCGTGTGATTCTCTGTATCATCACCTACAGTAATATAGATTCATTATGATAAAAAAAGTCAAGATTGTGGTTGTAGTGGTGCCATTGAAGCTTCACTTGGTTTGTATATGAATTGAAGCCTTTGTAGCCACCATCTTGATGTTTTTTACCATTTTATCATGAAGAACTTTGGGCTTCTTATATTGGAAGTGAGGGTTTCTGATTAAATGGGTTTATGTCAAAGACTTGAAACTAAAATCTTTTTCAAGCTTGCATATGGGGATAAAGAATAGAAGGCAATTAGCTGGAAGATACTGGTGATATTAAATCTTGTACATGTAAGTTTTTCCTAAGGACAGTTTAGTTTAAAATCTCAAAATAGTGATTTATATAACAAACATGATAGATTGATAGATAAGAGAAGCTGAGTGTCTTTTTCTGACCATGAAATGTGTATTTTAATTATATGTTTACTTATAATAGAAAGCAGATTTTGGTGAGGTTACAGTCACATAAATTAAATGGCATGGAAAGACAAGTTCACATTGGAGCTGTGAAACTCAATAACCTTTTGCCAGATAATCTTAAATAACTCCAACTAGCTAAAAGCTATAATTGTTAATAGTGATTTATTTAACAGTGATCCAAATAGTAAAACATTTATTATTTTCCCCATACCTCTGAAATAAAAATAAAATTGTATTTGCTAATTTACCTGCTCCCATGGAGAAAATCTGTCTACTGGTATATGATCACTAAGAGTCAACATCAACCTGATGGCACATAATCATCTGACAAACTCGGTAGACCCTGTGTCTTTCTTTTGAAAAAGCAGATTTGACAAGTGAGGTGGGTGAGAAATGGCTCAAAATATTTTCTCATAATCACCCATATAATGGATGGGTGGGTGAAAGTTATTGGAGCTGGGAATGCTTTGGCTATGCTATCAGCAAATTCTGGAAGTGTCATCCCAAGCCCTCCAGAGGACACAAGACTGAGGAAGCTTGTTTTAGATATTCTGCTCAGGATAAGCTTACTATCAAAAATGACAGCTCTGTGTCAAAATATACTTGTTCTCCTTTTAGTATGTGTGTAGCTTATTTTCCTGTCCCCATTTAATGATAGTCACACAATATGAGGCTGTAGGGAACATTCCCAGGGGGTGGAATTTTTCAAGCAAACTTTCTCAAACTTTCGGCAGTCCTGGAGCCCCATGATGAATAAGCATTTGGAAAATGCAGAGATCACACAATTAAACAAGTGCCTCCGCTATTTTTTTTTTCTTTCCTTGCCTGAGAATTCATTTCATTGGCAAAAAGTAATGGTTGTAGCTACCTTCTCATCTCCTTTATTTTAAATTTAGGCTCATGCTGAGTAATTGCATTTGAGACTCTGTACCCAGCACAGAGTGAGAACATAGGAGCTAAAGCAGTTGCATTGATGGGAGGCACTTACCCAAGCAACTTGTAACCTTCCCTGACAGCTTCCCCACTGCTGACACTCCTTGCTTGTGGAAAGCTGCCGGAAAGCATTGGCAATCATGATTTGTTTATATTTTCCACCAGCTTCCCCATAGATTTGTTGGATGCTGTTAGGGAGCTTAGAAATGATGATCAAGTGACTGTGGGTGACTGTGGTAATGCGATAGGTGGTGCTGAAGCAATTACAAGTTTCCTAAATTTTATTCCTATGGGTCCCGGTATTCTGTAAATCAGCCCATTTCAGGAGGTACGTCAAGGGGGTTCAAAAATCATTGCCCTATTATGCACTGTTTCACCCAACTGAAAATTACAAACAGACAGATATGAGAGTTTTAGTAGTATATATTTATTCATGTGGAGAGTTGTTGATTTTGATTTCAGAGTTACTCTGTCAATGAGATAAAAAAATGATAACTAAATAAATAAAATTTTGTCCATTTTAAGTTGATAAACCTGGACTTGTTGGAAAAGAATAACTAATTGTTTATTCACAATTATTGTTATTCACAACTGCTGCAGTTGTCTTTTAAAATGCTAAAATTTAGAGAAAGAGAGAAATCTAGGATGGCCTTATTTGTCACCAAACTTATTTGACATCTAACATTTTCATTTGACTTTCTTATTTATGAGGCATAAATGAAACACTCAATAATTAATGATAGAAACTAGCTTCTCCCTGCATGCTGTGGAAATATAAGTATCCAGCAGCCTGCAGGAAGCTTGCCCTGTGGTTTATGCCACATCAGGGGAGACAGCAATTTAGTTAATTTCCAACCAATCCATCATCTATTATCATTATTGGATCCAAGCATATCCCACTGGCTCTTTGTCCGCATTTTTAAAAAGCATTTCCTTGTTTACTAAATGAATGCTGGCAATTTCTTGGAAGTACAGAAGATGTAGGAGGATAGATACTTTTCTTCCCAAAACAAAAAGCACCTTACATGTATTTTAAAATTAAAGTGGTATATTATACACAAGGTACTATGGATGAATAGGATAGATCAATACAGGTAAGACGAGTGGATAACTTCCCAAAAATCTCTTTCTTGAGGGGGAAGGATTCTTGTTTTTATTTTGTATTACCTGAATGTAAGTAGAATACTTTATGTAGTCAGGAATTTTGCTTTGTCAGGCTTCTGAATCTCACAGAGGATTTTATACACATTCAGATCATGTGAGTAAAATCTTGCTGCAGACATTCCTGCTGAAGAAATGCAAATCAAAGAGAAGAAGCGCTTGCGTGTGCTAATCCACAGATATATGCAGAGCAATTGGCAAGTTACAAATATGTGATGCATTGCATTTAGAAATGGATGCTTATATGCTGAATGTGGTTTCTCAAATAGGATGTTTTTCCATCTGAATGGGGCTGATATTTCATCTTGTCTCCTTGAGTACTACTTATTGCCTCTCCTCAATTTCACTAACTGCCCAGTTTTTAAGATCTCAGAACTGGGAAAAGATTCAGTGAGTTTTTCTACGAGAAGCATGAATAGATGAATTAATGCAATGCTGCTGATGTCTACCTGGTGTTGTTTAGAGCATAGCAGGGAGTTTTAAATTACTTCATCAAGAAACCACCTTGTTTTTTAAATAATTTCCATGGAATTATTCTGGAAGCTATTCCGGTTTAAAAATATAAAGGCCATATGACACTAAAAGGATAATGTATTGTCATTTTTACATGCCTTGAACAACATCAGGAATTTAGCATATAGGAAAAGGTAAGATAGGTGGGTGGGAATTTTGTATTTGCTTTCTATGATATGGAATGGAAGCTGCCACTGGCATCAATGGGAGCTTTCCACTTGGGCTAAAGAGCAGCTAGGAATGGAGAAAAGGGACTTTCCTCAGAACAGTAGTCACAAAAGGAAGGATTAAACTCTCTCCTTCATGGCTCTCATACCCACTGCCTTAGCTGTTATTACATTTAGAAAAATATTCATGTAGCTCCAAGTAGCATTTAGTGTATAATCATGTGCATTTTGACCCTAAGATCAAATCAATCTTCACCTAGTCCAGTACACATTGTAGAAGACAATGATTAATAAGTTTTCAGTATATTAATAGTTTACCAGTACATTACAGTGAACTTGCATTGCAGAAAAACATAGTCTAGCCTAAGGGTCCCAAAAATCTTCAACTCATCAACCCCTTCATGAAGTATCAGATTGTTCATTTATTATATGAAAGTAACTTCATAAATACTATTTTAATAGTGCTACTAATAATAACTGTAACATTGTCCCTGGCCTAAGCTAACAACCTCTATCTCTGAAGCCTAAACACATCCTTCTGTATTGAATCACAGTGTTCCTTTGACTCAGGTTCTTAAGAGAACACTCCTAGTGCTACATCATTATTTTTCTGCCAAAAACTACAGATCAGTCTGAAAGTTATTTTCCATGCACATTGATTCATAGAAAGATGGATGGACACTAAAAATGATTTTCCCTCTACTTTCTTTTCTCTCTTGTTCTCTTCCCTTCCTTAGGATACTTGTGGGCTCCAGATCAGAATAAAGAATTCCCAGTAATCTCATGGACACATGAGACAAACCCCTATTGTTTTGGCAACAATGGTTTTGCCAAAATGGTTTGCCATTGCCACCTTCTTGAATGCTTTTTCAACAACCCAGTTATGCTATTTTTAATAAACAGTTAAAAATACACATATGGCAAGATACTTAATTTCTATGCTGTCCCTTTCCTATTTTTTTCACCTTACTTTTGTTGCTTTGAACTTTGTTTTTCTTTCCTGCTTGCTCCAGTACTGAAAATAAACTAGGCAAGAAGAAAACTGCAGTTCAAAATATGATTTCCTTTGTTGTTCACAACAAGTAGCAAGACTTCCTGCTGCACTTCTTTGGAGAAGTTTTGAAAAAAAAATACCATGAAGAAGCTTAGAATTAAATGTTTTTCCCCCACCTTCATTCTAAAGAAACCTTTGAAAATAATTAGGGACCAATCAGATCAGTGGCAGTGGAGAGAAGAGGCAATTAATCAAACCAAAAGCAGCAGCAGGAGCCTTAGAAAAAGAAAATAGAAAAAAAATCTATACCTGCAGACTTTCTACTTTTAAAAAATTGGATTTTCTAAATGAGGAACATATGGGATAGTCAGGAATCAAAATCTAAAAACATAAAGATAACTATTATCTGCACATTCTGTAAAATTTGAATAAAGAGGGCATGGCTAATACACATTAAACAAAACATATGTAACATAATTTGAATACAAATTATTTTGAGCTCAAAAGAGCCATTTTGAATAGTACATTCTGGAAACAAAAGAGTTATTTTGAGAGGAATCAGTCAAATCTGCAGTTGTTTCAAGTGGTGGTAGTTGGAACATTTTCATTTTTCTGAATCTTACCATTTTTAAAAAAAACATCTGTCCTGACCAGTAGACCTGGCAATGAGTGATGAGTTGGTGGAGGACAAAGGTGGGAACCTTTTTTCTTTGGTCCTGAGTGAGGTTTAATTTCCCTACTTGGGACTGGTGTTTAGTCTGAAGGTCTTTCTGGATTCTCAGTTTCTGCTCAAGAAACAGGCAAAAGCTGTCGCTAGGAAGGCTTTGGGCAGATACATCATGTGTGCCAGTTGCATCCATTCCTGGTTTGAGAGGCCCTCCTTGAAGGCACCCATCTTGGTCATCTTGTGTTTGTAATGGGCCCTATATAGGGTTAGCCTTGAGACCACTTACTGCAGAATTTGGCATCAGAAACAATGGGAAAGCCTTGCTATGCTTATGTAACATATCTGCTGCGTAGGCTCACTAGTTGATAGTTGTCCTCCAGCAATTCAAGATCTGGTTATTAAGCTTTAAATAGCACAGGGCTAAGCTCTCTGAAAAACTGCCTAGCTCTATAATGCCTGCTTGTCTTGTGCATTCCAAGAGGATTTAGCTCAAGGTCAAACACTGTAATCTAATGGAATCAAGAGGCAAGCCTTTTCTGGAATCCTGCTCTTGGAAACATATCTTCTACCTCTGAGATCTGTGTAGTCCCCACCTTTCTGCTTTCAAGTGCTTTTTAAAACCTGGCTTTTTCTCCTGACTTTGGTTTAGATGGGTGGATGTGCTCCAGGAGGTGTGAAGAATTTTGTTTTGCTTCCTGATTTTTTAATTGCTGGAATATTTTTGTGTTTACTGCTATTTTAAATTTGTAAAGCTGTCCAGAATCATCTAGAATAGCCTACAGATTCAAATAACAATAATTAACAGTGTTTGGACTAATTTGCCAAACAATAGATTATGTCGGTTGGTTGAGGCAAGTTCTGTTATTGCTTGAAATTCAGTTTTTTTCCTTGTTATAAATGAAATCTGCTGAATCGAGCTTTGTAAAATTGTACTGTAGAAAGTATGTGTTTGCTCCACATATAAGCAATGTTAATGCTTTGAGACTGTAAATTCAAAGATTGGGAGTAAATTGTTGTTCTGACTTAGTTTATTGACTTTTCCTGAATATTCTCTGTATATTTTTGTTGCCTGCTGAAAGTGAGCTTCGGATGGTTTTAAAAATAAGGTGAATCTTTGTTTTTAAAGTCAATCTAAAAGCTCTAGATCAGCAAGAACAGAATGCCAAAACCACACTCAAGAAACTAATATATTTTATAAAGTAGTCTCTAAGCTGATCTGGTGAGTTAAATTTTGGCAAGTACCTATAAAATGCAAAGAAAACTCAGTTGGTTTGGATGGTTCTGGTGTGTATGCATTTTGTGCACATATTTGTGCATTCTTAAAGATGAGTTTAAGACACTAGTTTAAAAACAAAATGCCGCAAGAACACAATGAGGCTCAGAGAGCACCAAGGACCCCACTGAAAGGATAATCTGTATTGTTCAAGTTCCCTCTAGTTATAAAGGGAATATTGGTCTTCATGTTTGTCAATTAGCTATAAATGCTGGTGTTCTTATTGGCAAAGCCTGGAGAATCTAACAGAAGGAATTTTGGTTTCTCAATTCTTTTCATAGGATCATACAATTGGAAGGACCGATTTAGGCCATCAAATCCAATCCTTTGTTTGATGCTTTTTTTTGCTTTGTTTGTGTAAATTTAATAAATGATGCTTATGCAATTAAACAGCACAAGCCCTTTTTTGAAATCATCATGTGCAGCATATTTAAAGACAGTATGATGCAACTGTTAAAACATTGGACTGGAACTGGAGTGAAACAGGTTGAAGTCCACCCAAAACTCTCTGGATGTCTTTGGACCAGTCATTCTCTCTCAGCCTAACCTACTTAGGAGGTTGTTGTGGGGTAAAATGGGAAGAAAAAGTGCTATGTTACCTTGTGTTTCTGAAGGAAATCTATCAGAAAAATCCCCTGCTATAATAATGGTTGGAATATTCAAAATAAGAGACACTGACTAATTTTCAGTTATATCCAATACTCCAGGATGAGATCAGAGAGTTTTCCATTCTGTCAGTTAAAGTTGCCTGAGAAATTTTCTGTGTTTTCATTTTTCTTAAGTCATGTCTTTTGCTAAAAAATTTGAAAATTTTAGCCAGTAACAATCAGTATGGAAAATCCTACCCTACTGAATGTTGTGAAAAATATTGGTATTGATACCATATTCCCACTGTTCCCTTTGGCCAGAATATACAAAACATTTCAAGTTTTATTCTAAAAGAATAAGGAACATTTAGGATGTTTTTAAGATCTGTTCTGTTGCAGTGCAGACAATGTAAAGTATTTTGCTTTGAACTCAGAATAAAACATATTTTCAATTTCATGAACTTCTACATGAAACCTCATCTGGAAATGTTTCTATTGCTATTCTTTTTTCAAACATACTGTAAATATCTGAAAAATTATCTATGGCGCAAATGGTTAAGAGTTCGGCTTGCCAGCTGGAAGGTCGGCGGTCCGAGATCGCGACCCAGCGTTGCCGCGCAGCAGGGTGAGCTCCTGCTGTTCCACCCCAGCTCCCACACACCTAGCAGTTCGAAAGCGTGTGAGCATGAGTAGATAGATAGGTACCACCCCTTCCGGCGGGAAGATAACAGTGTCTGTGCACCTTAGGCAACCAGTCATGCCAGCCACATGATCATGGAGCCATCCCAGGACGAACACTGGCTCTTCGGCTTGGAAATGGGGATGACCACCGCACCCTAGAGTCGGTCACGACTGGCAGGGTCTCCTTTACCTTTAATTAGAATATATAAGAATAGTACTGTTTTCCTATGTTTCATGTAGGAATGTTTATGTCTATCTCAAAGAGAATTTGAAGTTTCAATGCAAACCTTTATAGATATTAATTTTACTTATTATTAATATAAATTATAACAATATAATGTACATTAATTGATTTATCAATTTAAATATGAGATTTATTTTTAGTAAACAACTTGCTCAAAAATGTCAATCTTAGCCTATTAGGCTAAAGCAAATAGGATAATTTATAGTTGGGTATTCACTGCACTGAACAATAACAATGAAAGAAAGCACCCTTGGGGAAAAATGTACTTTTCCTTATTTTCTATTCTCCTTTCAATAACATACTTATTGTTATGTTTTGCTGGCAGTCAGTCGAACTTTGAAATGATGCTTCTCCAGGATTGGGGCTCTACTTTCTTCATGTGAAATATCCCATATGGTCCCCAACAATGCAAATAGCTCAGATCTTTCCATGGACTAATAAGACCCTCTGCACTTCTCAGTGTGATAAAATCTTGGGGAAAGCTCATATTGCTCAAAATTGTTTGGAATACAGTGCTCAGAATTCTCAGCCATCCCAGCCTCAATTCCTAAGTACAAAGAAGTAGGGAACATATGCATTGATATTCTTTGAATTACAAAGAATCCTGGAAATAGGTCAAGTGGCCATTAATCAAAGAAAACCTGATAAATGATTGATAGGCCTTGATTACTCTTTTGAAATCTGTGTACTTAATACATTTTATGCTGATTTTTGGACATGATAATTCTGTTGGTTTTTGTACAATACAACAAGGAAGCATTAGTGATTGAATTTCCCTCTTAATAGAAGACATCAATGAGTGAAGATTGCTATTTTAAGACAACATGTTTTCAACAGATGTCTGCCCTGAAAATCTGTGCCTAACAATGCATCAGAAGTGTTCAAATCACCCCATCAGGGTTAGAATTCTACTTATCTCCAATTTATCATGCTTGCTTTATTTATAGGCTGATTAACATTTTATATTTGCTTGCTTTAAACTGTAAAGACATTTCAGATGGCTTTCAACACAGTTTTTTAGGTTTTTTGTTCCATTCTTATTTAACCATTTTAAAGATTTTGAGAAGATGTCTCTTATCCTAAAGGTTCTTTTTACTTGTAATATTTATTTAACTCTTAGGGTTAGATACCCTCCTTTAGTGAGAACTTGCTGCAATTGTACAATACATCAAGGAATAGGCAATATATATCCTGGCTTTAAAGAAGAAGGGGTTTCATTTTCTCTTTTCCTCCATCATTCTTTTGTGTGTGTCTCTTGTTCATTTAAATTGGTAAGCATACATCATAAACATTTACAGTATATGTATAATGTAGACAAAGCATTTGAGAATGATTTTCAAAAAAAAGGATAACAAAACTGAAATGTATATTTGCTGGCTCCAAATGTATGATTTAGCCTTGAAGTTAGTTTAAGGAATCAAGTCATGACAATATTAGTATTTTTTTCAATAAACACCAAACGTTGGGATGTCTCACATTTTCTTCCAAATTATTTCCAGGTTTTAACACTGTAGGCAATGAAAGGTTCCATTTGTGACTGGCACTAACACAACATGACTTTTATCCCTACATGAAATAAATGTATAGATTGTCTTGAAACAAGAATCTAGTTTGGACAGGAAGAGAGGTTACTTACTGTCTTGATTTCAGCTGAGATACAGAAAGAATAATTGGAAAGAATAATTACAATGGAGATATTATGCAATTACTCTATTTAACTATTTAAGATTTTCCTTCAGTTAATTTCTCATGACCCTTAGGCTCAAAATTAGAGTTAAAGATTGAATTGGTGCCTTGTCCATTGATTGAGGACTCTGAGTAGTCTAAGACCCTCTGTGTGTGTACCTTACTTTGAGTAACATACCAGCCAACCACATTTTAGTTGCAAGCAATGTTTTTTTCTCCCCTCTAGTAGAAATGAATTGTTGTTCTAATGTTTGTATTACATTTGGTCATGACTCAGGTTACTAAATCTTGATTAATATTAATAGTTACTTGCAAAATTCTCTTTCATCTATTGGTAGAAGCAACCTAGGTAGAGGAATATGTGCAATGGGTATGAGTATGATTTTAGGGTTAGCCATGATAATCTTTAGGTTTGCTCCATGGTATGCTGAAAACAGACCACCAGAGGGTTTGTTTTTTGCTTAATTTAGTTTCACAGAAGTTCTATCAGGCCTTCAAAGCCCTGTGTTTTTAAATCATGCCAGTGGTAGTGATTCAAGAGAGACACCATCAGATCCCATTGATATAAAATTGCTGTACATTTTGTAAATCCTACAGTGAAAATCTAGCTTATTACCACCATCACTCAATATAAAGAACTTTTTTGACCTCTAATAATTAACCCCTGCTTTGGGTGGGATGAAAGTTCATACTTTAAAAGTGTTGAAAATCAAGGAATGAGCAATAATTGCATTGCTGTTAAATAAGTATAGATGCCTTTGACAGCTAGTTTGAAAATAACTATATTTAACTTGTGAATTTGGCCCTTTCTGTAAAATCTAAATGAGCTCTTTTTTTTTTGAAAATTACTGTGAATAATTTCTAGATTGAGTTTGTATCTAGGATACTCCCAATCTATCCGACATTCAGATCAAAGGAAGATCAAAGCAAGCACAAATGCCACTCAGTACAGCTAGTCAAAATGTAACTTGATGTTTATTAAACACAACAAATATCAAAACAGTTAATTAGCCAAGGGTAGTTAAGGGTAAGAGGCAGGCAAAAGCAGGGGGTGGGTGATGGAGTGTGGCATAAACAATTGTTTACTTTGTCTGTCTACCTACGTACCTTTCTGCACAGATCTTTCCAGAACTAATGGAAACAATATAATAGTGTTGTGGATAATTGCATGGAGAGTCCCAAAAGGAGTGGCCTTTGGCTATTCCTTATACACTGCCCAGAATTACAGTGAAAATGAGACGGGAAGTCTTTAAATTTGATAAATAAATTCCAGTCTTAATCCTTTTATGTACAAAACAGGAACAGAATGAGAGGGAAAGCAGGACTTCAGGTGATCCCTTCTTTATTTGGCTCTAAAATGAAATAATTTGGTGGATGCAGGTGATGGATCCACAGTTTTTCTCTTTTCTTCTGTACAATTCCCCTTTACCCATCTCCTTCCTCTTTTTCCCCTTTTTTCAATTTCTTCTTGAAAAAGAAAGGAGAAAATGCAAGTCCTGTATATTACAGATCAGTTCCTTGAAGGTTCTAGCAACTGCTTGTCAAGAAATCCCCTCACACTTGTGAATAATCTGTTTTGTGAGATGACTGATTTTTGAATTAGAAACATTTAATAAGCCTAGAATGGAAATAATTACTATTACTAGTTTGAATAATGCTTAAGAGGATTCTGGAGGATGGAGAGAGTACTAAACAGCAGGTTACAGTTCTGAAGTATGGAGAAGCAGATGTGACTGGTGCATTGAAGCACTTAGCTGGCATCTCCACTGTGCTCCACCTGTTTATCTGACCCATTTTGCAAATTTACTTTACTCTAGTGAGCCTCCTGACTCTTTTTTTCCACAAGGAACTGAAGAAATGAAAAGTTAAACATATGTGAGAGGCCATGTGAAGCTTTACCCTGTAGGCAAGAATAAACTATTCTGGCAAGCTCACAATTTCAGATAAGGAATATTTAATGAAGAAACTAGAGAGTCTTAAGGAAAGAATTCCAGCAAGTGTTGTAATTTAAGAACAAGCTCTATATGTTGAGACAACATTCAAGCTCTTGTGGACTTGGTTTTCCTTCTTGCTATGCTTGGCCCCCTCTTTTGAGTTGGGTTGGACTTTATTTTTGTAATTCTTAGATTTGATACCAGGCTGTTGCTTGCTGGCTGTGAGAAAATTTTCCCAACCATCTGCCTAAGTAAGATAGCTTGGCTAGAGGAGAAGAACCCTAATATTTGGGTTCTCACACACAATGGGCTAAAACATGCTATGGCAACACTGAACTAAAATGGAAATAGTTCACTAGCCACTGAAATGCTTTTTACAACTGACTTGGAGAGCCCCCTAGGCAGAGAAGTGAATAAGATGAATAGAGAATACCATATTATTATGAAGTAAGGAAGATGCTTCTCTTTGATTTGGTTATAGCAAGCCCTGCATTAGCAGAGAGATGTTTTAGGTAATAGTTGAAAGCTCAACCCTGCTGTTGTGGGAACTGCCCCCAAGCAAAAATAGGTAATTGGTGAAGTTGCATGACACACACATGTTGTAGTGGGGTTGGCTAGTTTACAACTATATGCATATATGCAAATCCAGCTGTGGTTAATATGTGGTTTGGACAAATCTGAATTAACCAACATTGCATATCTTGGAAATGCAGTTCTTAGAAAGTTTATCTTTCCATCAATCTTTTAATACATCCCCTAAATACTATCCTGTTGCTAAGTGTAGTTTACTAAATACATGTAGCTGAAAGAATAGTAAATGGTTCTCTGGTTTATCCCTGCCTCAAATTCTCCTATCTTCCACTGAGTTCTCTTAAGTTTATAACTAGATTATGGATCCCTTAGTGCATCCATAATCTGTCTCTTGTCCTTGCTGATGCCCTGCTGGATATGTTTATTGAGTATGAAGAGATCCATTTTTCATTTCAATGCTCAGGGAAAAAGGAAGCAATCCCAACCAACTCAGCTATCTGACTTTGCCATGAAAGAGGCTGAAAAGAATAAACTGCCGTCTGGCTTGTGAGGTAATTCTTATGTTCATCAGAATTTGCTTAATCTGTAAGGTTCATGTGATATATTATTTTAGATTCAAGATGGTAGAGTAACTGAAGTGATAAAATACTTGAGATGTCCATTTCCACTCAGGAATTGAGGTTTCTGCTTTGCCTTTAATCCAGACACAGCCTCTCATCCTAACCCTGCTCATAAAGCTTTTGTTCCATTAAAATTAATGTGGAAAGATAATTGTTTTCAGCATCTTGAACTATTTGGGGGAAAAGGGGAAATGTAAACACAGTTAAAACAAATCTGTGAAGATTCTCACTCATCCAGGGTAATTGCATCGCAACAAAGTTTAAAAAACAGGCATCTGGACTGGATTTTTCTCAAGTCGAA
>JANHZU010002745.1:103277-114640 GCA_032468055.1 Acrochordus granulatus | reverse complement strand
ACAGCTGTCTAGCATGCAACAATTTTTCATAATTAATAATTATGAGGAACTTTACTGAATGATTTTCTGAAATCAAAATAAACTATTTTTTCTAATAATGCATGGCATTCTCATAGTTCACATATTTACTACATTTATTAAATGTGCATCTTGTCTAGCTACCAAAAGTAATGCCTGAGACAGTCAATAATAACATACAGACAAAATAACAGCATTATGATTAAATACTAAAATTTAGCAATTAAAAGCTCATCAAATGAAAAATTATACACAATATTTAATTTGGGGCCTCATTTACTTTAGAAAATAATCCTCTTGGATTGTTTGAGATGCTCCTTGCTTTGACTCAAAAGCTAATGCTATGTTTTCCCCCCTAAAATGTTCTATGTCCGCCCTTCCTTCCTTCTTTTTGTATTCTCCCATAGGAATAAATCCTACCTAAATTTAGTTGATCCTTCTCCAAAGGGTTAGATGAAAATAATTATTTCTTCCTATTATTTGATACACAATATTAATAAAAACTGCAGGCTTTATAGAAATATTCTTCAACAAGAAACTTGTCAATTTAGAACAGATACAGAAAGAACATTTGTTATGTTTGAACATAATTAATCAATCTCAGAAAGGAAGGCCTTTATATAGTAGAGCTATGAATGATTCAAAAATCATTCAGAAAAAGGCCTTTAGACCTTCTATCTTCAGAGGAACTTTGTCCAATTAATTAAAGAAGCCCAACTTTTTCCAGCATGAACTTAAAAAAATGGTTTTGCTATTTTAAGAACTACATTAGTGAACTGACTTCTTAAAGCAGCTGCACTTTTTTCCAAACACCCATGGATGCCTGAAAAATGTCAAGCTGCTTTAGGAGAAGATGACAGAATACACAGAGATTGCAAAATTAACTTGTTAATTAGAGAAAAAACAATAACTGCATTTGTTACTGATTGGAAACCCTTTTCTGCTGAAAACAGAAAAAAGTGTATTTGTAATTTATAGATTTAACAATTAGCAAGGATAGATTATGGAAAAGAAGTTATGGTGTAACCTTAGAGAGAGAGGACAAAATTTGAATGCATCTGTAACTGCTAAAGAAGCTTGGAAGTCATATCTTCATATTTTATCTTTCTTTTTTATTTCTCTCATTTCTCTTTCATTTTTTAATTCACCTTTTTATTTTCTTTTTTCTTTAACTGCTTTGATTCTGTAAACATTTCTTTAATAAAAATTAATTAAAGAATATCAACTTGTTTCAATGAATAGCAGAGAGAGCTGTACTCACATAAGGTCCTAAGCACTTTTTCCAAATGATTTTTGAACTAGCTTTGCCTTAGAATAATTATTTTAATAGGATATAGCTCTTTAAATAATGAAACAAATATTTTTACCTAGAACAAGAATGTTGATTTGGACATGGTTCCAAAAATCTTCCAATGATTTCCGATGCCTGTTTGGGATAAATCTATGCATTGCATCCCCCCTTCCTTTTTTTAAAGTACATTCCAGCTTGCTGAACATTCCTCCAAACTCTCATCAGATCAGTCCCCTTTTTAATCTGTGATTAAAAAATAAACCCATCAGTCACTTGACTGCTTTCTTTTCACCTTCCTTTTTCTTCCATCCTGCATGAAGAAATGAAACACTTTTGTCTTTGTTGTTGTTGGATAGCTTTTCTACTTTTCTATAACATCTCTTTTACAGTGACTGCCATTTTAATTTCACAGAATATAGCAAGCACAAAATTCTTCTTAAACATTCTATAGGGAAAGGGTGGCACCATGGAAAAATGGCACCATTCTTGCATTACCATTTCCCCCTGATGGCATGTTTTGCACATGGTCAAATCTAAAAATCATTCCAGAATTGGTGGAGTTTGCCAAGAGTTTTTTTGGTTTGAAGGTTTTTCCACTTTGTTATTTATCATGCTTTTATACTCTCAAATTACACAATTCACAGCAGTTTACATTAAGCCATTAAACATTAAAATACAAATAAAAAGAAAAAGCAATAACCATATGCAATAAAATAATAAATAAAACAAGCAAGCAAACTAACACATAATCTCAAATACTTTGGCATCAACTCATCATTCTAGTGACAATAGCTTTTAATTGCCTGGAGAATAGACTCTGTAGCTTTACAAAAAATACCAGGGAGTCCAAAAAATACCAGAGTCCATGGAGAAGATATTCTACAAAATGGGCTCCTGAATTCTTACCCTTGACATCTGGAGGATTTTTAGTATCACCATCTGGGATGAATAGGCAGTTCAAGTTAGAGAAATCAGTTTTGCAAGGGCTTATGATTCAAATTATAGTTTTTCAGCTGAACACCAGCACTTTGAATTGTACTAGGTAGCCTACTGGAAACTAATGCCATGTGTGCTTTATAGAGGCCACGTGGTGTTATCACCTGCCAAACTTGAAGTTACCTGCATTTTGCACCAACTGAAATTTCTGAATAGTCATCAAAACTAGAACTATTTAGAATATGTATGTATTTATTTATTTATACATCATATTTATGTGCCGCCAATCTCCTAATGGACTCTTGGTGGCTCACAATCAACATTTTAACTTTTTTTTTAAACATTAAACCCTGCATCCCCAGCTGACTGCTAATGTTCACATCCAAGGGCTTTCCTCTGTGGCTCCTGCTCCTCCCTCGAGCTCAGGCAGATCTAGCTCCAAATGCAGTAGACTATTCTGGTGCTGATGAGAGCACAAGTTACTGTCACTAGGGTGTCTCACTGAAAATAGAGCCACAAACTTATTAGCTGGTGCTGTGTGAAATTTCTCTGGCCACTTCCTCAAGTACTTAAGAGTCATTGATGTCATTTTTATCCTATGTTGTTGGCTGTATTCTGGCTGGAGGGAGTTCAAATTATCCACTTCATCTCGGACACTTTGTAGATGAAATTACAGTACCTTCTCAAGAACTTTATTTTAAAAGGGAAGGTGGGAACAAGCAATGGTTTCTCATGAAAGGAACTCTTGGAAGGCATCAGGCACAAATCCTCCCCTAAAGAAGCATTGATTACTTCTTGGTTCCAGCTGTTCACACTACCCCTAAGCTACCTGGAAGAATTTGAAGGGCCTGGATCTAAGCATCAAAGTTCACCTATTCACCCCCAGAATCGACAAACCAAAATAAATTCCTGATTACATCATAAGATGCTAGTATTGTCACCTAATTAAGATTCAAAATTGATGAATTTAATATCTGTAAAATGCCTTACAGTTGCCAGGCTTTACATCTTATCCATCTTCCCCCATTAAGAATAAGGTGATCTTAAAGAAGGGCATTAAATGCCAGCCCTCTGATGAAATCAGGGTGGAGTGAAGTACATACTTCACTGCCTATCACCATGTGAGCTCTTACTCATACTTGGTTAAATTTATTTATCTTTCTTCACTGGTACTTCAGGCATTGCTTTGGATGCATCATTAAGTAAATCTTCAGTAAATCAAGATACATCTTAAATCTAACTTGAACTTTCTAACATAAGGACAAACATAAATGCATTCATATTAATTACATTAGCATAGAATGAAATGCTGATGAAATTATAAGTAGGTAAATAAATTTATTGCAGTAATCACAGGTTGATGTAATTATGCAGATATAAAGAAATACCATTCTTTTTTCTGATGCAATTTTAATCAAATGGATCAATATCAGTCTCCCTCTGTGAAGAAAAGGCCTATACAAGAACCTAATCAAACTTGAATGAAGATTTAGTTTTTAAACTAAAATAGCCTTGGCTGAAAACCAGAGACAATCTACAGACTGAACACCATAGCAGGAAAATAAATTACCCATGTACAATGTTCCACAAAACTGAAGTGAGGAATGCATTAAATCATACAAAAAGGGTGAAAATCATTTAATCTCACCATGCATCTGATGAAGTGAGCAAGAACTTCTGCTTTTTAATAAAATAAGTTAGTTAGAAAAAGTGCTACCAGAATCCTTCTAATTTTTGGCTGTCATAGGTTAACACAACTTTCCACCTACAATATCTACAAAATGCTGACTATACTTATCACCCAGGAGAGAACCCTACATCATGTTACCCTGTAGCTTCAATGTTCAGCTTTCTTATTTTATGTTAAATATATGAAACCTGGGAATTTCCCTAGGCAGCTTGACCTTTTCTTTAAGAGTCAGTAATACAGAGAGACTGTAGTTTTCTTTGATTGCAGACAAAAGTTTTAAGGCCTCAACTTTGGAAATTCCAAAGTGAAGTTTTGACTGTTTAAAAGTTACTGATCAATCAATCAATTTATATCACTCAGCAAATGACTGAGGGCAGTGTGTATCATTAAAGAATATTAATAAATGCAATAAAATCACATAATAGAACATTAAAAATGAAAACCAAAAGAAATATATATAAACTTAAAAGTGCCAAGTTTTACTGGTGGATGGCTTCCAAAAGTTGTTCCATATTATGGGAAAGATATTCCCATTCATTCACCTTGTTTGTGACTTGTACCAGTCAGTTCTAATATAATCACTAATTCACATTATTGATGAATAATAATGCTATTTTAAGCATGCATGTAAGGAAAAGTATTGTGGCAAATTCTCTGTCTTTTAAAATGTACATTCTACACAAACTTCCTCACCTGAAAAAGATATCCTCACTTTAAGAATTTATTCTTGATCTTGATCATATAACAGATGACAAGGTCCTAAACACTCTACTTTCAAATTTTAGTATATCTTGTTCAACACCATACCAGAACAATTAACTTTGCCAGTTATATTGGGTATTTGTATAGAATCAAGAATGCAATTTTTCATAAAAATAACCTATTTTTCATAAATGATTTCATTCATGAATATATGAAACCTGGGATTTCATTCATGATTTCATTCATGAATGTGAGATAGCTGAACAAAAAAAACTAATAGTCAAATAGATTAAGATATAAATTTAATTTCTTACAGGCGTCTAACTTGCCAAACATTTTCCTTATGCAAGTATGAAAGCAATAAAAGGGTCACAAACATGTGACTGATATTTCTGTTATACTGGATGACATAATTAATAACTAATGTTGTTAATAAGTACAGAATGTAATAATCATCATACAAATGATTATTATGGAAACAATTTTGTGATATCCTTTTCGTTCCTTGATTTTGAAAGACAATATACCACGCAACATTTGAATATTCATTCATTCATTCTTGCAGTCATTAATTCAATTTTTATAGCTTCCCATCTCGAACAATGACTCTGAGTGGCTTACAATTTAGAAAATATATCCCAATTAAAAAAAGCATTTTAAAACAATAACATTAAAGAACATTAAGAATGTTAACATTCTGTTAACAGCAGCCGAGTTATGTGGCCAGTTAGCAAAAAGCTATTTTTTTAGTAATTCCTTACCCATTACATACCTTGTCTTCCAAGGGCGACTAATGGGTAGTTTTTGAAGTTGCGTCCCCTCAAATCTTTCCATTTTGCCTTTTTAATCAACCTTTTTTAATCAAAATTTAGGAAAATCCTAAATTTCCTCCTACATTGTGCTGCTGCTTCATCAAAATTCATTAAAGTCAGAGATATATTTGATAGATGGCATGATGAGAAAGATGTGAAACAGATTAAGGAAGGGCAGCATCAATAGACAATAGAAAAGGAGAGAAGTGATAAAAATAGTATAATGCATGAAGTGATTTCTCTTCTCCCAACTCTTGTGGCACTGGAAGCAAATTCACTTCTTTGTCAAGTATTTGTTTCATTTGGGGAAGGTTTAACAATAATCTGATTCTGTTTCCCAAACCTTTTTGGAAGGTTCAAGATTTGATTTCAATATTTCTGAAGATAACATGAACTGATCTTTTGGAGGTTTTTTGAGTAGCGTGCATGTGAATGAGGGTGTGCACGTACACACAATGAGGTTGAACATTGTAACAACAGTTGTAATGAAGATTGATTTATAACAATGTGGGCATTCAAAGCTTATCCAATAGGAACTTCAAAGTGAGAAAATTGGCTGGGTTTGCTGTTCTCAATTCACTATCCTCACCATTCCAATCATACTGGAATGGGGAAAAAAGAGGGGAGTTTTTGAAGCCAGGATTTTGCTGTGTCAGGTACTTCACCTGTTCTTAATCACACAGAGAATCTAGAAGTGTACACAAAACTTAACTTTAGATCTGTATATAAAAAGTGAGGGGTGTGTTTGATAGTGCAGTGTACAGAATTTAGCTGTTTTTCCTCTCCATCATCTGAAGACTGAATGTCTGAAAAGAGTAATGTCTTAGAGTAAACTTACATCGAGCTAGATTGAAGGGACTTCAAAGGGTTTACAGATTTTGCTCATGAGCTTTTCTGAGAATTGAATGAAAAGAACTGAATGAAAAAAAACCTTGTGTTTATTTGCCCCCTCAATACCGAAGGAATTATTTGTGTCTTACCCAGTAGGGTTCTAACAATCATAAAAGTGATAGAAATAATAAATCAGATAATATTTTAAGAATACATCAGGGAGAACTGTTGTAATATAATGCCCCGCTCCCTAGTCTTTGGAGATAGACCTGAAGGATACTATGACTGATGGTTTGGAATGCTACTGAGAGTTCAAATAGGACTGTGATGTCATACTGTCCTATCCCAGTGTACCAGAGTGCATCCATAAGCACAGTGACATCTCAGTGCTGTATCTAGACTTAAATTCTGACTAAAAATATTCTAGATAATCTATTTCCTCCCCTTAGGATTTGCTGCACCAAGTGCCTTCGTTTTCAAAGCTTCTCAAGCTACATTCTTCTTCGTTTGCAGAATGCCCAAGGTTTTTATCTACATTAGATAGAATTTAGTTCCCTTAAAAATAGAAGGGGCAAAAGGTAATTTTTGAAGGGCTGGGAGTGGATTCTGCCTTTGAAGGATTTTTATCTATTTTCCAGCTATTTTGCTGCACAATACCTCCTCGACTGCTGTATATGTATGTATGTGTTTAGTGGCCAGTAATGGAAAAGAGAAGCTAATCCCATTATTGTAAAATTTGGAGGAAGGTAGAATCTCCATGGAATAAATTATGCCAAACTTTGTCAGGCAACTGGAAGTCGAGAGAGGTTGGTGGAGAATTTGCACCCCCCCTTTAACCACTGTGAGAAATTCTCTGGGAAAGGCAGTCCTAGAAGTTTTTCCCACTTTGTCTATGTATATTCTCATAAATCCAGATCATGATTTGTAGCAAAACTGCAAAAAAGCCAAACTTCCTTAAAAGGCAACTGTACTTTTATTACTAGATGTAATTAGAAAACATTTTGCTCCTATCAATTCCATGTGAAAAAAGGGGTGGTAGGAAAATATATACATTTTTTGGAGAAAGGGACTTAGCCTTAGTACACAAAGATTCTTTCTTTGCCCTCCATTTTTAAGCTAGTTCTGAATATCTACTTCCCAGTCCTCATCCTCTCTAACCTCTTTGTCTCTTGATCTGACTCTGTATGTCTACCTCAGTCTCCTCTTTCTCTTCTAGCCTCAATACCACTCACTAGAGTCTCATCCTGGATTTTTCTAGAGAGGAATAGTCTCATTCCTGAGTTCCAGTAGTGCATGCAGTCCAACAGGGAGAATGGTTATAGAGGAAGTAGCCAGCAGGAGCACAAGCAGTGAGAATGCAGAGGCAAGCAGTTCAAGTCTGCTGCTGGACATAATGAGCTCTCTGATTAGCCTCAGCCTGGTGGGCCTCTGAAAAATTTAACAATGAATTTACCCTAACTGGACTGAATCATTCAGATAGCACATCTGGAACTCCAAGTTGCAAGGCAATATTTTTATACTTCCTTTAATGTCTAGGATTTTCATAAAAATTAAATCAGAGTTTTCAATTTTCATACAATTTAAAATATAAAGATCAAGAATCATGAGAATTCAGGTCAGTGCTATCAATTCCACTATGACATTTCTCAAAATAGCATTCATTCATTGCTCTGCAACATTCGTGATCCAAATTCCAATTCATTTCTTATAATTTCATTAAAAATGAGATAAAAATTGAAGTCTACTACAGTCTTCACTGCTTCTGGTATACCAGTGGTATTTAGTTATACTTCTGAAGTCCCTACTTCTACATAATGGTGATTTGACTTCTTTGCATAAGTCTATCCTACTACGTTAAGATTTTTTAAAAATAAGATTTTTAAAGCCATCAACCTGGCTTTGCTTAAAATCTTTGAAGTTTCACCAAAAAGAGTTCATTACAGACTTAATAGATAGAAAGTTTATTTAGGGAATTGGGTGTTTTTTTGAAAGAAACTGCTTTTGCTGAGCAGATTTGCCAGGTTTTTATATTGTGACTATAGCTGATTGTGGGGGAACTAATATTTAGTGATGAGGCAAGATAACTTTAAGTATCCAGCCTGAAATCTGAAATGTTAGGTTCTGGAATGTGCTGTGATATAGGATCATTTGTTTCCATAAGATTTTCATTGCAAAAATTTCCATTGAGCCATTGGAGTGAAAAATGCGCCCCCTCAAAGTCAAAGAACTACCACTTCCAGTATTTTTCACCATTGGCCATGTGGGCTAGAGCTGCTGTGAATTGCAATTTTAGAACATTTAGAGTGTAGGTTTTCTGTTCTTTCCTTTACAGCATGTAAATCTGAATACAAGATTTATAACCATGGGTGTGAAGCCAGATTGCCTGAACAGCTATTCCAAGCAGAATATTACCTTCCAAGAACAGATGCCTCATGATTTTTTTCTTCTTCCCAGCATCTGCCTTTGTGGTCACCTTTCAGTTTGATGATTCCTTCAGTGCTGGCTGGTATGCTCTAATATGGAGCTAAATCCCTCGGACATTTTTGCAGAACAATTGGAATCCCTTCCCCTTCACTATTATGAGAAAGCACTCCAAATTAGGGCCTATTGGGAGAGAGAGATGGCAGGACACAAAGCAGAATAATTTATTCAGTCCTGACCACTTTCTCTTCCATTTGGTCTAATAAACAGATTGTGTCCAATTCTGTTCTGATACTGAGGACAGGACAAACGCTAAACACAATTTCTGGCACAGCATTCTTCTTCATAATAAAGTAATTCTTGGGAGTCCATCAACCAATCATTGCTCATTTGTCTTCAGTCTGGACAGGCTGAGTTTATTCTTAAACTGAAAAGGCATCTGCGAAAGTTCTAAAATTTCCTGTCTCCCTCCTGGTTCTTTGGATTGTATTTTCTGGTTTTTTGTTTATGTATAACCCTCCTCACTGAGTGAGCCAAACACTTCATTTTACATGACACAGAGGCCATCAGCCTTGGTAGCTGCTCCTGAAATATTTATCAAGTGACTGCAGATGAGGGGAATGAATGAATGAATTTATGAATGAGTTAGTAAGCAAGTAAAAGAATGCATATGAAACTCAGCACCACATGCTCTTAATCTTGCGAAGCAGCTCCAAATGAGTTGTCATACTAGATGGCAGAACACCTTTCCAAGCTATGCATGCATTGTTGCCCTGAACAGATCTCACAGTAACATATGTAAAGTTCTGGAAATTGGGCTTCACTGACTTGGTTTTCTTCAAGCCTAGACCTGGCAGGAATTAATTTATTTTTTATTTACAGCTGTTTGCTAGAAAATGCACTCATATTAAGAAATTTGGGACTGCTTGTATCAATTTCACCAGAGTGGGAAGTTTCCTCTAAACTTAAAATGTTTATGTATATGTACAATATGGATTAACCTGATGGGAAGTATAGGTTTTAATGAGGAAGTGAAAGTCCCAGAGGCAAGTTCCCAAAGAAAATGGTAGCTGTTTTGCAGGAATTCTAATGTTTTTTCTTAAAAAGTATAGAATTTCAGTAAGCCCTGAGTATCACAAAAATTATCTGAAAATCACTCCACCCTCTTCTTTGGAGACAAATCATCCTGCGTAATTGAAGGAAAGATTCCCTCTCACCATTTTTATTTTTTAGCTTTTTACCTCTTTTAAGCAGTTGCTGGTTCAGTTTCAAAAATGATTTGTTCTGACACGTCACCTTAAACACATTGTTTGTTATTTCTTAGTTGCTCTGCAATTTTTATGATTATAAAAGTATGAATCCATAATTTCTGACATTGGAAATGATCACTTCAATATTTCCTCCCAAGTTTGGAGCCTGAAAGACATTATGTGTTCTTGGACCCATGCATGGCCTTTGAGCAATATAATGTGCCTTAGGAAACTATCCTCCTTTTCTTCATTTCCTTGCCATGGTTTGCTTCTAAGATGCTCAATCTTCTATTCTCCCTCTAAGAAGAACTGAAGCTTCTTCACACCCTGATATACTTTGGGGAGGCTATTACTTTTGGAGAGAAATGAGACCAAATGATGACAAAATTCTTTCATTTGAGGAAACGTTGTTACTAATGACTGCAAGTTGGGCTAGCTGCAAAACATTGTGAGGAGTGAATAAATAAACTTCCAAAGGAGCCCAGATACCATGCTTAGGTTTAGGGACAAATGGCAATGTATTCTATAAATAATGAAGAGTCCATCACATCCATTCTAACATGATTGGGAAGCAGAAAACTTTAGAAATGAAGGATGGTTTGGTATAGATAGAAACTATTTTTCTTGTGGAAAAAAACTATTTTCTTGGGACTTTGGATGCCAATGAGGAGAAAAAATCCTGCCCTCTTCTCAGCGACTAGGCGGTAGATTTTAATCTTAAACCAAGTGCACAAGTGCCTTTAATTGTTTAACTCCTATGGGAAAAAATGAATTTCTGTGTAATAAATGAACATTTTCTCCTTCCATTCCTTTGTCTGTAAGAATGGCAGATGCTTTGTAAATAAAAAATCAATGCATAAACTGAAAGATTAAGAATTTCAATGTATAACTTATTTATAACAGTTAAATTGGATTCCTCCTTCCAGTAAGCTCAGAATAGCAGTTAATTACCTATTTTTGTTTATCCTCTTAACAGCCATATGACCTAGGTGACATAAAAAAGCTTCTGCAGGGAAAATGACAATACTTTATTTAAACTCATCTTCTCTTTCAAATGATGACTTGTACAAATCCTGTTTAAAGATGAAGATTTTAATCTTAAACATTAAAGAAGAGTAGAAGCCTTGAAATGGCTCATGAACATTTGATACCTGGATAATAGCCTAAGCATGTATATAGACCATGGATGTATTCAACTGCTAATTTTCCATATCAATACCAGTCATATCCTACAGGAAATCAACCCTGATTACTCACTGGAGGGACAGATATTGAAGCTGAAGCTCAAGTACTTTGGCCACATAATGCTCAGAGAGGACTCATTAGAAAAGATTTTGATGCTGGGAAGGATTGAAGGGAAGAGGAGAAGGGGACGGCAGAGGATGAGGTGGATAGATAGCATAGTCAGTGTG
>JANHZU010002745.1:90819-102419 GCA_032468055.1 Acrochordus granulatus | reverse complement strand
AAGGGAAGAGGAGAAGGGGACGGCAGAGGATGAGGTGGATAGATAGCATAGTCAGTGTGATGGGCGTGGGCTTGGGAAGACTCTGGGAGGCAGTGAAGGACAGGGAGACCTGGCGTACTGCAGTCAATGGGGTCGCGAAGAGTTGGACACGACTGCGTGACTGAACAACAACTCTAGGACTACTAAACATACAGAATTAGCCCCAAACAGTATATAATATTATTATAATAGTATTATAATCATACATGTATTTTAAATGATATTTTCTTCTCTCTTCCAAAAAGGCTGTACGTTGGCACAATTATGGAGGAGGGTCTGCTTAAACCTTTTTTCTTCAAAAGCTTTTTTTGGGCTCAAAAGTTAATAAGTATTGCTGACTGATATCCTGGCGGTCAGGAGGTCAAATATAGTTTTAGCTAATTTGATTATTCTGAGCAAAATGTCCATGACATCCTTTGGATATGCCATACTAGAATTTTTTTTAAAAAATTCAATCCTCCAAGGAAAGACCTTTGCAGAGTAATTGTTGGTTTTCAATCAGTTGACTCAGAATCCTGCTGTTTTAACAGGTGATCTGTTCAATAAATGATGAAAGTGTGAATTAAAGAGAGCTATATTTTTCAAACTAGCATCCTTTTCATCTGTAGGCCTATGACATCCATTATTTGCAGCCAGTTGACAAGGTCTAGAAGGCACCATTTTGGGAATTTCTGGGATTACAAGGTAAAGCAGAGGGACAAGTGCTGTCCAAAGGATCAGGATCTCTTTCATATTAGCAATTGCAAAGCTGTGAACAGGCCTGTTATATTTGGGGATATATTTCTTTCTGAGCTATAAATAGTCATTTGCTCCAGCATCTGAAACCTTCATTATTTTAAACTTCATTTTTGAGGTAAAAAAAATATCCAGGTGCTTTGCTTTTTGAAAGTGTGGCAGATTATTTTGAGTTCTTATTTTTGTGGCAATTTTTTCTATCATTTTTTTAGAAATAACTATGGCCAAAGTGCCCTTTATCCCAATAACTTTGATTCTAAAACAGTATTTTTATTTTAGAAAGAGCAATAACATACAATGGTTTGCTTTTTCCTGTTTTTCTTCAATTCCATGTATAGTTTGCAACTTCTCTTCCCATCTTTATTTCACCATTGTCTAAGCATTTACAATAATGCTCTCCACTTCTCAGCCATGTATCTCAAATACTATAACCCCAGATGTTAATATATCAACTCTGAGATGACTCAGAGAACATCAGAAATGCTTAGTATGATGTAATAGTCAGCTAAATGATACATGTGAATGAAATGCTATGAAGGAACAGGCAACGTGTGCAAGAGATTTTCTCTACTGTTACACAGAGTAGGATTGAGAACTTAGTATGTTATACATCTAAAAAGACCTTCTCATAACATCACAATTTATTTTTATTCAGCTGTTGAACAGTTGGAAGATACAAATCAAACAAACAACTGGAGGACTAACATTTTGAGTAAGTGCACCACAAATTAAGTCCAATTTATGATATAACATTGCATTATAGGAAAAACTGATTCCTATATTCATATTCCTACTTATCCACTCTAAGCAGCATGAACAGGGCAACAAATGCAGTCTTGTCATGATCTGGATGGTAGAATAGGCTCCACCTGTCAAACTACTGTATTAGTGAAAGAATAATATTTTTCATTCTCATTTATTAGCTGCCCATCTACTGAAGGAACTCTGGGTGTCATATCAAGATAAAAACAAAAACTACCATTCAGTAAGTTGAGGGAATTGATAAAATTACAATATTGATCTGTTGGGTATACCTACGTCAACACTCCATTAACTTATGAGTCCCAATACCTTGTCATACAGCTAAAATCATGCAATTAGAAGGCCTGCTCAAGAGACAAATGTTTTTGGAGTTGACTGCTAGTTTTCTAGATGTGGGAAATTCTTCACATGAGAGAACACTGAAAAATGTGATTGCAACATTTCTGAGTGGTAGAATCCATTCTGTCACTTCATGGTTCTCCCAACTCTTTTTGCTGCAAATATACACTCTTGAGTCTATAATGAAGGGAAGAGAAAGCCTGTGTACCTGATGATTCTGTGCATCGTGCAACCCTCAAGTCTGATCTTCTGCTATCAAAGCCTGACATAGTTCTTGTGTGCCTGTATGAGTTGGTTATTTGTGTTTTATGTTATTCAACTGTTTTTCAGATAGGTTCCTTGTACAGCTAATTCTATATAGCCTCCTTGTCCCAAAATAAACTGAATGTTTATTTTAATGTTTTATTTTAATGTGTTTTTTTAATGTTTTTAATTGATGTTTTAATGATTGTTTTTGTTAGCCACCGAGAGTCTCTGGATTTTGGCAGCATAAAATAATAATAAATAAATAAATAAACGTGTTAAAATTACATAGAAGGTCAGACATGTAACTTGCCACATGAAGCATCATCCATCAATCCATCTGTCAGATCAAAACTCAGTTCAGCAAACTTGGGAAGGTAATCCCTGCAATTTAGTTTACTGGAAGCCAGCAAAACATAGGGATCTCCTTTGCTGAGGGACCAAGTACTAAAGCTGGATTCATACATTGGATTCGCCTTTTGGGATGTGACTGCTTAATGCAGTGTATCTCAGTCTTGGCAACTTTAAGATGCATGGACTTCAAACTCCCAGAATTCCCCAGCCAGCAGTGGGAATTCTGGGAGCTGAAGTCTATGCATCTTAAAGTTGCTAAGGTTGAGAAACACTGGCTTAGTGTGTTAAGTAAAAACTAAGTCATTGTATCTCAGCATGGTATATGAACCATGCCACCATGGCTTGTTCATTGCCTTAAATGTACATTGTGTCAGTCTAAGGCAGATTCCAGTTTCAATTCAGAAAAAAGAAAAGCCTTGTTCAACTAACAGAAATCTTACTCTGTGCTCCCATTGGCATTTAAACCAATCAAGAATGTCTCCATGGTTCATAGTCTCAGTGCTGGCTTGGGGCTTGCCTCTACTATCAGATGTCCTGCCAGTATTACAGTTCTGATACTTACATTTATTAGGAGCCCCTCAACCTTTTATTAGAATAACTTTTTTTCCTATTATGGTCGTCATCACTATCATTACAATGCCATTACCTTGGTCTATGCCAATTCCATTACTTTTAACAACAACCATCTTACAATCCATTATCTTTCTTATCATCTCCTCTGCAACTGTTATCTTTACCTCCTCCTTTTCTTCCATCACCTCGACACAATTACTGTCCCATTATCATTATCACTTTACTCTGTTACAGTCTTAATTATGCCCATTACCATTTTGTTATCTCTTTCTTTCTGGGAAACCTCTATCTTCTTTACATTAAAAAAGAGGCATCTTTATGACCATCCATTAGAATTCAAGTTTCTTCCTTTCTGCATTTGTTCCTGACCTTACCTTTAAGACCAGCTAGTTTTAAGACCAGCATTTGCATTTGTCATCATTTTGCTATTGCAATTTGACTGCCATTTATTGTCAGAACTGTGTTCATCCCCTACAGTTTTGCAAGTTACATTCTTGGTACCTGGAAAGTAGAAGGGAAAATGACAGCACATTATCCATTTTATACCAGTTCCTTTTGGAATTCTTTTTATATTAACCATGCTTCCTTTTTATTGATATTAACTTCACCTTATTCTACCATCATTGCTCTGTCATTAGAGCATTATTCCTATTATATCTCCCTTATTTGTGCTCTTATCTCTATTGCAGATTTTACAGCCTCTGAGATCAGTTCTTTCATAATATCTGTGTTCTTTTACCACCAATGGTCCTCCCAGCATGATAAGAAGCATCACCAACTCTCTATTGCACCGTTGCCCATTTAATCACCAACACTTCTTGGTGACACTGCTGTGCCATTCCCTCATTATTCCTGCAATGATAGATATTTTTGCATGGTACTACCCTTCTTTTAATTAATAGCACTTTCTTAATTTTCTTCACTGGCACTTCTAAATATTTTCTACATTCATTGTATAAACTCAGATTCCCATTTAGTAGAATTTAGTAAAAGATAATAACTGTGTTATTATCTGAATAAAAATAGTGATAACATAATTTGCATTTTAGCAGTCATTCAGGAATTTGTATTTAACTATTTTAATTGTACCTACCTGACAGATACCAAGATATTTGTTTCAACCCTAATGCACAGCATACCCAAGGGAACTTGATTTTTCTCTTGGATTCTTAACATTAAGTTACCTTATCACCCGTTACATTTCTTATTATTATATAATTCAGAGGCCACTAAGATAGTTGAGGTAGTAAGGAAAAATTACTTCTGCTCCTAATGAATGCCATTCACCCCAATAGCATCGCTTTTTTGACATCGCATGACAGATTGCTAGTTTGCATTTCATGGCTCTGTCACCAATGCATCTTTCAGAACTTGTGGAGCAAACCCTTCCTTCCTTCTTTTAATTAATTGACCAAATATGTCTTTATTGGGCAAGGCATCACTCCAAGACACCAGAGTAGCAGTATGTACATTTAACTTATTTTGAGAAAGAGAAATGTTTGTATACAATAATTAGAGCTCCTTTGGGAGGAACAGCAATATGAAAATATAATTAATAAATAAAAATATTGTATCAATTATATCAAAATCTTTCATGAATAATTCCTGTTGTGACCTTGTGTTAGCAGAGTCCTAAAATATCCTGCTAAAGAAGTAATGATAGGCTCTCACCATTTGGTCTTTTAGAATTTAGAAATTGATTAATCTGTCCATGTTGGTTTCTTATTTTTCCAGTCTTTCGACACATTTGCACATCAGTTTCAGGGTTGTTTTTAAATTTCTCATATGAAAATCCTTATACATATTCTTGCAATTTCTTAACATAAAACTTTAGTTAATTCAGCTTTGCTTAATTAATATGCATTTCTGGAAGCAGTGTTCTGTCATAATATGTATTGTTCTATGCGTGCTATCAATCTGTCTTATCTGTGGCCTTCTCTGTATTAGGTCATGACTCCTGTAATTCTAAGCTAGCTGCCTTACAGCCACATCAGCTGGGAATTCAAACATTGATCTGGGAGCTTGAGAAAAGTTGATTAACTTTAGTTTATATTTGTAATAGAAAACTGTACAGAAGTGCAAATGTTGAAGGATAAGCACTAATCAGTCTTATTGTATGTGGGAGTGGAGAAGTCAGTTTTGACTCCTGGTAACAATCTGGACAAGACCCTATAGTTTTCTTGATTTCTCTTAATGCTGCCAAATCTGCTTTGTTTGGAGTAGGAAATTGGCATGTTTAGAATAGATCTGGAAACCAGAATTTCTATTCGATATGTATCTCAAATTACCCACTGGTAACATTACTTAGGGAATTTTAATGCCAGCAGTAAGTATTCCCATAGTTTATCTGAACTTTTAAAATGGTTCTTTTCTCAGTGGATTTTACAAACAGCCATGCAAAGTAGACCAGGAATACATATGTATCACAATAAAGGCAAAGCAGAGAAGAGCAGCTATTTCTAAGAAGTGAACTGGATGCATGCAGCTCTTATTCTTAACCAGATTGTGAAATTAACTCAGCAGCATGAACACTGGTCCCAGAGATCTCCAAGGCATCCTCCCCCTTCAAGAATGGAATATATTTGGGGATCTTCCTGGACTCCCATTCCTGCTTGAAAATCAGGTGTCAGTTGTGGCCAGAAAGGCCTTTGTACAACTCTGTCTGGTACATTAGCTGCATCCTTTCATATACTCTTTTAGACAGTCACTCATGTCCTACTCACCTTGCACCTAGATCACTGCAATATATTCTACATGGGACTGCCCTTGAAGGTCACCTGGAAGCTTCAGCTGATTCAGAATGTGGTGGTTCAAACAGTAATGGGCATGTTTTAGTCAGCCCATGTAAGACCTTTGTTTCACAAGCTGCACTGGTTGCCAGTTTGCTTCCAGGTGCAATGCAAGGTGTAAGCCCTACATTGCTTAGGGCCTAGTTAGTTGAGAGGCTGCTCTGTCCTATAACATCTGTCCAGCCAATTCAATCCTGCAGAATTTGTGTACTCTTGAGTTCCTTCAATTAAACAATGCCATCTATTATGAACCCCCTAAGTGTATCATCTCTGTAGCAGTGCCTGCCCTCTGGAATGAGGTTCCCCCTAAGATCCAGATGATTCCGACACTGCTGTTGTTTAGAAGAGCCATGAAGACCTGACTCTTCACCCAGGCCTTTGGTGAAGGAGAGGGAGATACCTCAGACTTGATATCTTTTATTTTTAATATTTTATTGATACTTTTTACAGTTTTGTAATGTCTTTGTTTTATTCTTGTCAGCCTTCTAGAGCAATTGAAAATCATTCAACATACATTTTTAATAAATTATTATTATCCCTCAGTACTCTGGTATCTCCCTTTCTTACTCTCTTGCAGGTTCTCCTACACTTTATTTTCAGGATGTCATACAAAATGACATGTAATACAAAATGACATCCTGAATGAGCTAGAGTATTACATGTAGTTTTTCACCTTCTTCATGGTATGCTTTTGCCTAAAACAAATGTTCCATTTATTTAATAAATAGGGTCAGCTCCATAATTCAGCTCTTCATTGAATACACCCAATTTGCAGATGATTCTGGTTTCCGGTTTCCTATGAGTTCTCTCACAACAGGTGTTCAAATGGTAAAGCATTGAGTTAGGTTAGTAAATTATTCAAAGAATGATTTGCACAAACCCATCAGTGATCAGGTAATGGAAGAATGTAGCAGCACCCTCAGCATGAACAAGCATAGCAATAAGCTTTTATTTCCAAGTCATGAAATAACTATCATCCTTATGTGTCTTACTGAAAACATGATCAATCATTGTTTCCTCATATTAATGGTATTGCGTGGCCTTCCATGCAGACCAGCAAAATTCAGCATGCAACAAGTAGCTACTCTATGCTTCATAGTGTATTCGGGCTTGCTATTTAGCAGCCTTATCCCACCCCCCAAGTTCTGCCATCTTAAAACAATTCATCAGAGACTGTAGAGACTGAAACTGGGATCTGAAGTATAATCTGATCTGTTAGCTGCACTTCATGGATCCTGAGTCCTGAAGGCTTCAGTAAAAACAATTCAAAGATAGCAGAACTGTGGGCTTCCCAAGACCTCAGAAGGAAAGAACAGTACAGGGGCCAAAGCTTTGCTATTAGAGATGGAATAGTTGTGCAGAGTTGTGAGTTGTGCAATAGTTGGTCACAATTTCTTAACAAATTGAACCAGCAAAGCATTACATGAAGGACAGTGAAAGAAAAATAAAGGTAATCCAGTACCTGCTGTAGAGGCTGTTTGAGGTTCCCAGTACAAGATATACTTCTTGATTCAGTTCCTCAAAGCAAGTGGCCTCTATCAAGCCAACACTTCTGAGCTACCTAGAGAGAGCAAAAGAGACATGTAACAGATTACATCTTCTCATTGAAAGGGGATAACAGTATTTTTTGGGAGAAAAGAGCTGTTTTTTTCTTAATTCATTAGAATAGCTTATAGAGTTTTCAAGACTGCCTGCCAATGATTGTCTTTCTTTCTTTTCACTTAATTCTTAAAAGAAAAGTAGAAATGGCACATTCTGGTTTCTGAATTACTTCATTTGACATTTGTCTCCAATTAAAATATTCAATCTGGTGGGTTGGGGGAAAGATAAAGCACTTTTTAATTGGAATTAGTTATTAAGCTATTAAGCCAAGAAATCCATAGGATATATGGAGCAGATCTTGTATTTCCTTCTGAAATCATTTTGATAGATTATCACTTTAGAAGCACACTTTTACTCAGTCCAAAATCATAACAGAATACCTAAGTCTACCTTAACCTGAGCATCAAAGCAATAGAGATTCAATTTTAACATTAATAATCCAATAATGTTAGGCCTGAGCAAATCATATTGTTCCCTGACAGTATAATTTTCCATGCTGGAGTTATTTACAAACTTTCAGATTTACTCCCCATCCCCTCGCGAGTTCTGCCATCTTAAAATAATTCATCAGAGTAGTTGAAACTGAAACTGGGATCTGAAGTATAATCTGATCTGGTGAGCTGCGCTTCATGGATCCTGAATCCTGTAGGCTTTGGTTTTACAAATTCAAAGATAGTAGATCTGTGGGCTCCCAAGACCTCAGAAGGAAATAATAGAACAGATGCCAAGAGTAGTAAAAGAGAGACTAAAGATGCTCCTTTTCTCAATAGAATAAATGATTTTTCTTCTGGCCCACTGTGAAGAAGTGGGCCTATGACCAATCGACTAGGATTTTTAGGGTTTCATAACATCTTAAGATGGAGCAAATGCAGAGTGACTGTAGTTGATTTCTGATAATGTAGAAGATGGGCTTGAAGTGGCTGGTAGAAATTTACTATTGTTTTGGAGGAAGAGAAAAAAAAACACAGAATAAGTTGGCTAATAGTTTGTGGTAGACAAAGACCCAAAATCTGAATTAGTAGCAAATGTTGATTCTAAATAAAAACATTCAGAGATGATTTTACAATACTTTGATCATCCAATGTACTGTTTGATGGGATTCACACATCATGGGAACTTGAATAAGCCACAGTTCACATATTTTAGATAGGTTGCATTATTTCTCTTTATTCTATTTAGACAGAAAGTTTCAAAAAAAAACACAAACCCACAACTGTGAATATTTAATCCTGTCAGATTTTTTTTGGTTGGATTAACTTCTATTTTAGAAATGACTGCAGTTTTCTTTCTTGATTCAGTTGCATATATACAGCCTTCGCAATTAAATTCCAGAATTTGGAAACTTTAAATTTGATTAAACTTGTGCTAAAAGTCCTAGCTTGGAGGCTCTCAGAATCTGTTTAGAATAATTTGGAAGTTCTATGTAATGTGTATACATATTATCAATAGACTGTGGTTCTAATTCTATACTTTATTTCTAACTGGCTGCACATTTTGATACACAATTTTTTTCTATTTGAATGAATACATTTTGTTTGATTTTGTTTGTATTATTTTATTTACAGTTGTCTTTCAAATACACTGAGAGCTTCTGTACCTGAGTCAAATTCCTTGTTTGTCTAATCATGCTTGGCCAATAAAGTATCTTTATCTGTATGGAAATAAACAGGCACAAATTCAGGCACCTGAATTTTATGGAAATAAACAGGCACCTGGGCATGTGGTTATTATTTCAAAAGGCTACTAAATCTAGAACTATGCCACTTTAACTATCAGTGGGGTTATACTCCCCAAGAAAAAGTGGCTTTACAATCTGGACTTATTTCTTCTAGAGAAACAAGTGGAGGCTTTATCTTTATCTGGTGTATCAGCTGCAGTATTACCTGGAAGAGGATGTGCTGAGAACATTCACTTGTCATTTTTCATTTAGTTTACTGTAATTTTCTTTACATGGGGTTACCCTTGGAGACCATCCAAAACCCTCATCTGGTCCACAATGATGCATCCTGTTTTAAACCCTATGTGGCTTGGAGCTTGAGTTTCTAAGACACTGGCTTTTTCTGAACAAAACCATGTTCTCCAACATGTTGGCCAAATAGCACGACTAAAGATTCTCATCTGCGACTAAATGTTACAGGAGGGGGCCACTCAGCAGATGCCTGTAGGAAGTCCTATCTAAGGAATGATTTGCTTTCTGAGGTGAAGAGGATTCCCACCCTCATGACCTTCCATAAATTGGTAAAGATATGGCTGTTTTGGAAGGCCTTTGTGGTTTGAGCACAGAGCTATTCAGGCTGGATTAGTTTTACTGTATTGTCACGCATCACCCAGAATCCCCTTGGATGAGATGGATGGCTATACAAATATGATTAATAAATAAATATTGTATCTTATTTTCTACCATATTATTTGTGTATTTATTTCCTTAAATTTATTACATGAACAAAAATTTAAATGTGCACAATGTCTGCACAAACTGGCTAATCAATTCATAATTCATGACTAGGTCTGTGGTGGATATCTGTGCAAGCTTATCCAGAAAATATTTCTGTTGAAGCAAAACGGACCTTGACACTTTGAGGTACTGCACTTTTCTTCATTCTAGGGACCACATAGGCCTAATCAGGACAGAGCCAGAATGAGATGGAAGTGTCTAGCTCCTTGACAAAAGCTACCTATAACTTACTTCTCCTTGAGAATGTTTTGATTCCCTGGAAGCCTTATGGAAGGAAGAAGAGAAAATTGCTGAAACTTATAGTTCACTCCTAAGCTTTGGTAGTTCTAGGATCATTCTGTATTTTTCATACAGTGGCCTTTCTTTCCTATGTTGTCAGGTTATATATTAAATACCTCTCTGCAATCTGTGGATCTTTTCTTGATTGCAGGCTACAAGTTATAAAGAAGGAGTAGTAAACTGGATGCATTTGATCCTGGCAACAGCATCCTAGCACTTGTAAAAGCCACCCTATCTGATATTATATTTCTGTCCAAACCAAAAATAGAAAGGGATCTGTTACTCTTCTAGTAAGATAATTGTTTCACACTCATGTCCCAGCGGGATTGGGGAACATTGAAGGATGAAACCATACAATGAACTTGCAAAGAAAGCAAATGTTATCAGCCACATTTTTACCCATGGGAATCTGAAAGCCTGAAAAAGGAAAAGAGGTTGGTTTAACCAAGGGAATAGGCCCAATCCACCAGAGAAGTATCAAAGATGTGAAACTTTTTTTCTGGTGCTACTAATAGAGTGCCATATATCTCAGTTACTTCTCTTTTCCAGAGTAATTCTTTAAATTCTGCTATCTGATATCCTAAATTGAATCTGACAGATTGTGGAAGTAGGGGAACAAAGGATTACTTCAGTAACAAGTTCAATTGCAGCTGAGTGATCATCAGGGTTTTTCTAAGGCCACTGCAAGCCTGAGCTAAAGCTTACCCTTTGTCTGGGTTGAATAGGGAGAGGAGAAAAATAGAGCTTCTAGCTGTAAAATCGCAGCTATGCTAATGGTCATAGCTATTAATAATTCCAGATTTGGAAAGATAACAGCTGCTACTGAAACGTGTTGTAAAGGAAGTTACTTAATGATGAGTAAAACATTGGTGCAACATGCAGAAAGGTGCTAGAAAGCAAACACCCACCCAACCTCCAGACCGAAAAATAAAAACAAAACAAAAATAGATTCAGAATATTGAATAGAAATACTGCCCATCATAAGTTCATACTTATGAACTTTTAATAATGGCAGGGGTTCAAAGATTCTTGCTTATCTGAGTAATTTCATTAGCTAAGAACAGAATATGTGTGGAAAAATTGATCTTTTCAAAATCATAACTGGAATGATGGGAAAGTAGAATTCCCTATCAAGATCTAGAAACATACATATTCATTTAAAGACTTTATGCTATGCTGCTGTCAAAGCTTATATCATAGCATCCACCCATCTCCAGAGAGGAACAAATGAACAGAGAAATGCAGAAATCAGAAGGCTGGTAGGAGTATTGAAACTTCTTTGTCAGAAGTGCTTTCCTATACAGTGGTGCCTCACAAGATGAGTAACTCGCAGGATGAGAAACTCGCAGGACGAGCAAAACATTTAATCAAAAAATATTCCGCTAGATGATCCGTGACTCACAAGATGAGGAAACTTTGTGCCAAACCTT
>JANHZU010002745.1:76445-89007 GCA_032468055.1 Acrochordus granulatus | reverse complement strand
GTATAGAGGGAGAAAAGTAGCAGAGAGAGAACACAGCCTTGAAGAGCACTGGTGCTGATTGTCTTGAGTACTGGATGTAATTTTCCCTAGACTCATCTGTTGCTTCCTATCTGTCAGAAAGCTGGTTATCTATATACAGATATAGGCAAGTACAGTGAGCTGGGTCAATTTGTGATGAAGGATTTCTGGGATGATGGTGTTAAATGCTGAGCAATTTAAAGGACTTGTGCTTAGGTCCTTGGGCAGTCCAGATTTTGCAGGATATCATGTAGTGACATATTGACAGCATGATTGGCTGACATGTTTGCTCAATAGGCAAATTGTAGAGGATCTAGCAGTGGATCTGTGATGATTTTCAGATGGGTCAGCACCAGTTTTTCAAAAGTCTTCATGACTACTGATGTCTATAGTCATTTAGCCCTCTGATGGAGGCCTTCTTAGGAATGGGGATAATGGTAGAACATTTAAACAATGAAGGGATGTTGCATAGCTCTCGTGACAAGAAGATTCTTGTGAAGATGGGGGCCAATTGTGCTGCGCAGTTTTTCAGGCAGGAAGGGGTCATACCATCTGGGCCAGGTGCTTTCCTGATTGTTTTTGGAGGTGAATTTGTACTTCTTTTTCTTGAATCACAAGAGGTAGGGGCCCCAGAGGGAGTAAGGCCAAGGAGGAGAGGAGAACCAAGAAGGAGGGTTGGATGTGGTAGATATGGTTGTAGAAGAAATATCTGTTGTTGATGTGGTTGAGGTGGGTTTGTAAAATCAGATGATGTTGGGTGTTTTTGAAACCTGCAGTAGAACACATTCAAGCCTTCTGCTAGTCAATGGCTTTCCTCAGCCAAGGATGAAGAACTCCTGTAGCCAGTGATATTCTGTAGGCTTCTCCACATGTAAGCAGAATCATTTGCTGAAAGTTGATTTTTAAGTTCTTCAGAGTAGTTCTTTTTTGCTATTCTGATTTCTTTTGTCAGTGTATTTCTGGCCTGGTTATACAGTGTTCTGTCCCATGACTTGTAGGCTTCTTGGTGAAGTTTATTTATTTATCTTTACATTTCTATGCCACCAATCTCTGAAGACTCTTGGAGGTGTACAAGCATTAAACATTTTATACATTACTAAACCCCGCCCCCTCGCTGGCTGGCAATGTTCACATCTGGGGCATCCTCTGTGCCTTCTGCTCTGCCCCCAAGACAGGCAAGACCAGTGCCAACTCGCTGCTCCTGTCATTGCCGGCTGGCTTTCCCCTGAAGGGGTAGCCATTCATCTTTTTGTTGATGTAGCATTTTGCTTGCTTTCAAACTGCTGGGTGGGCAAGAGCTGGAGGCAAGTGATGGAAGTTCACTCTATCATGCGGTGCTGCAGCTTGAACCACCAGAGTGCCAGCCATGTCAACACAACTGGCATCATTAAGCCATTGTGCCACCATACCTCCTCCACACTCCATTTGATTTTCACTGTGAACCAGGGTTTGTTGTTGTATGAGTGAAAGGTTGTGGTAGAAACACATATCTTCACAAACCTGATGTATGAAGTCATTGTATTGGTAAGTTCTAGGTAACTTCCCAACTTTCAACCATCCAAATATTTTCCCAAATAAGCATCCTGTCCATCATTTTACCGTCCCCTCTTATTGGATTGCAGTGATAATCTGGTTCTTGTGACAATATGAAGCCATTTAGTAAGGGAAGGCATGGGAGGATTCTTTATTTCCTCTTTCTAATAACAACAAAGTAGGGCATCACCTGGGAAAGTGACTGAGAAAGATAGCTTTCCCAAGGACTGGCATCAGTTCCCATAGGAAAAATATATGTTCTGGATAATGAACAGCCTGTTGTGTTATTAATATTAAGGTTGTTAGGTATTAAGAGTTTAACCCAACGTCCCTGGTTATTTAGAAAAAGTTATTAAATCTACAAACAGGGGGGCACAACCAGATCAGGCAGACTACTTTCTTCTATTCCACTTAAGATGTAATCTTTTCAGACTTCATCCCTATGCTATCAACTCAACTGGGGTTCACCCCCTAACAGGTTGATGACATACTCTGCCCCATTTTTTTAATTAAATATGGCTCCAGCCCTATTTAAAGATACCCTTTGATTACACTAACCCTAACCCTAATCTTATCGATTTAGGAGTAAAGTCCATGGAACTGAGAGAATTGTACTTCTAATTAAATATTAAAAGGTTATGAGACTACAAAAGTGCTAAGTGGGAGAGAAGCACATATTTTAATTGAAAATGACAAAGAAAATGGAGGTATAACTTCAAAATGTGGAAAACACTGCAAAAAGTTGCGAGAAAATAATTGTGACAGTTGGCCATCCAAATCTCATCGAGGAAAGTTAAAATTTTGCTGTAATATTCAGTAAATTTTTGAAGGAAAAAAAAATAAATATATATTGGTAACTATTAGAAATTCTACTCAGGATGTTTTGAAGTTGCTTGATAATGTTTGCATTTTAAAAATCTGATTGAGGAATCTACAGTAGATCAAATTTTAAAGTTTTAAGGTGGTATTTAAGATTTATAAATGTGTGAGAGCATGAGAGAGGAAGGAAAGAAGGAAGGAAGAAAAGAGTTTTGAGAAAAATATTACTCAGGTAAAAATGGAAAAAAATGTGATCCTCATAAAACAATTTGTTAAAACAAATTAACAAAGGGCTGGTAGAGTTTGCCACAATAATAGTTCAGAGCATTATCAATCTGGTGCCACACAATTGAATGTGAGAGGTACGTGTTTGATTGTTTAACAATGCAGGACAGGCCAATCTTTTTCTTTGGCAAAAACTGAACATTAGTGTCTTTCTCCCATAAATGGTTTTGTTTTATATAGATATCAACAAATTAGAAATTAATCTTTCTAATTTTCTGGTGAGCTGTTTAAATGGACTTCATGAAATCAGCAGATTGACTGCCATTATGTGTCTCTATAAAACTGTGGTGTTAGTGAATATAATCTACCTATAGCCCAATCTGAGACTTGAAGATATTTTTAATTCTAAGCCTTGTCCATTTTATTTGTCTCACAGCTCCCCCGAGATGTCATCCCTTTGGCACAAATCCTATCATGCAGCTACTCAAGCTGCTGGCTGTTGCATCGTTCAAAAATCACTTTTATGAGCCCTGTTTTTTCTTTCTTGCATTAAAAAGTTTTTGGTATAAGCTGCTCACAAGACTGCAAAATGCCACACTGAACAAAGGAAAACTTCACAGAGTACTTAAATGCAATTTATGTTCATTCTATACTAGTCAGGGGACACTTTACCACCCAGAATCATATGCTTTGCTCAGACAAACAAAACTGAATAAAATAGACAACACTGTTTTCCATAATTCCTAACATTCTCTTGATTATTGCATCCACCCTGTCCTGCAAGCTAGTCATGACTCTGTTTGCGGGAGTATTCCTTTTTATTCCATAACCACCTTGTTATAGCTGGTCCAACATAATTCACTGAATATTATGGATGAGGATTGTTTAGAGTTTTGACCTTCTTGCCCCATCTGGTACTTCATCTATCAGACTAGCTCATTTTCATAGACGATTACATTCAGTTCTGCTTTCCACAAAAAACAAATTCCTGTTTTGGAAATAAATTATACTAATTAATACAGATGTAAATCAGTGTTTGCTAATTTTCAGAGGAACAAATGTTTCATATTTACAAAGTTACAAAGAAGGCTAGTGTCATGGATTAGAGAGGAAGAGAGTAGTCTTGAATTAGATCAAAAGTGGAAGAGAAGAGATTTGGAGCATGGCATTCTCTGTTTTGAAACTGTTCTTCTGACAAATGTTTTGGGTTAGTTTCTTTTTAATATTTGCTACAACTCACAAGCTTCATAATCAGATATTCCAACTATCTATAAATCAAAGTGTGGTAATTAAGAAAACCTGGGACAAATGTGACACCTATTTCCCTAAATATTTATGTATTTACAGTGTTTCTATCTGTCCTTCATACATACTGATAACATTTTTTTCAAAAGGCCAGAAAAACAGTCCACAAAGAAGCACAGCATGCAACAAAATATACAAAGAGCATTCAAAATGCCTGGGATTTCTGTTTGCTGCTCGATAAATAATACTGTTGTTATATATATTACTTGAAAAAAGAGTTCCATTACTGGAGAGCACAGCTGAGAGAGAAGCTTCTCCCTAATTTGCAACAGTCTAATCACACCTCTCATAGGGAAACTACAGAGTGAGACATTGATAATCCTCGCATACTAGTCAGTAGATATGAGAACAGCACTTCCCTTCCACTCTTCTCAAACCAATCTGAAGAAAATTTGGACAATATAAAACTGGTTGCTAGAGGAATGTAAGGGAAATTTTTTCAGGACTTTCTGAAATTTGCAAATGTCTTCTAAATTAGCATATAGAAAATTTGAGATTTTTTTTAAAAAGAACAAACCTGGAGGTGGAAGAAAGCAACATCTATCTACTTGTGGTTGGGTTATAATATATTCAAGTGGGATTGAACAAATGTTCTAAGTGAAGCAAAATTCACCATTTCATGGTAAGCTCTACTGAATGTTTGTATAGTTTCCATTTTTATCTGCAACCTTGGGAATGTGAAAAACCTAAACTGGAATTGGGAAAAAAACACAACTGAACTTTAAGAAATAGTCTACAGTACATTTATTCTGAATTACTTTCTTGCTCAAAAGAGTCAGAAGAAGAAAAGATCTGGAGTGATCTATCTCTACAAGAGCATTTTAGCAGAGCCAATGAGTTCCAAGAACAAGAGCATGCATTGTGATCTCTGAAAACATCACAGAAAATAGATACATCATTCAAAATTAAAAATCTCAGAATTTTTGACTTCTGACTAAGATCTTGAAGAAATGCCATCATAAACAGTTAAAAGGCTAATGTAATAATCTAAGATGAAGCTTCATGTTGAGATGGAATTCCACATTTCTTTTCACTTGGTGAATCCGGTTTAGTTTTTAAAGGCAGATGAGCCAAACCAGTTAGTAAGTCAGAGCTGATGAAGGAATGCTGCTTCAGTTTTCTTCCTCTTAATTGATCTTTAGCTTACTCCTTCCTAAATAGCTTTTCTTAGTGGGGAGAGGATGGGAAAGGAGATATGGGGTTAAGCAGGCTCTTTCTCCTTCTCTTCTTCCTTATTGACCAAGGCACTCTAATTTTGAGTTTTAGGACCCTAAATGAAGGAGAGACAGGGCAGATGAAAATATACCAGGAATAACCAAATTGGGTAAGAGAGTTTTATTCATTAATCAACAAAAGGCTTCTGTCCAGCTACATCTAATTAAATTCAGGACAATGGACAATCAAAGTAGGCAGAAGAGAGCAATATTTTTTCCATTATTCAATTGATGGAGTCTTATATAGCATCTATGGATATGAAGAATGACTGACTTTCTTAAGAAATTAAAAGACGCAGTAAGAGCTGATCTCTTTTCTGCTTTCATCCCTGTACCTTTTATTGTTGTAAATAATCTCTGCTTGGCCTTGATGGAGGAATGAGGTGATAGTGAGCAGATTCTGGGCTGGATGTCTTTTCCCTTGAACCAAATGAACCTTTTTAACAAAAGGGAATACCCCCTGCCTTGATATTTAAAAGGTACATGCACAAACACACACATGCAAAGATTCAAAAGTCACATCTGGTTTAGCTGTTAGTCAGAAGTAATGAGCTCTGAAATTTAGGAATTCCAAAGTGTGATGGTAAGAAATAAGATGCTTTTATATGTTTAATACATTCCCTGGAGATGATTTTCATAGATTTCCTGTTCATTTCCCATGACGTTTATATATGTGCTGATTAAGTAAATATGTCTACATATTTTCCTATCTACCCCCACATATTTGGGTTTGCAAATGATTAAGAATTGCATGCTTAGGTTTTGCATTCTAAGCCCCACCACCCAACTTCATGTTAGATTTATGAGGGGAAGCAGTGGTTGGAAAAACTGTTCCATAGGATTTAATTCATTTTTAATCAACTGAGCATAATGATTTGATATAAATGATCCTCCTGAACTGAGGTTAATCAACTCTGAATGGGTCTTTCCCATAATGTTATTTAGAAGGGCATTTTATAGAAATACTGCTACAGGCCTTATTTAATCATGTGTTTGTTTCACTGTGCACACAGTTTTTAATGGGCTGCTCATGATTTAATGCAGGGCAGGTTTATTTTTTATTATTTGCAGTGGATTTGGTGCTGACAAAATGCACAGGATTAATAGTACTGAAGGCAGAAACGATCTGTATCTTTTCCAACCCTTCTCTTAACATTCCAAGTCAATACAACCAGGCATTCTTAAGCCAACAGCTTCTTGTTTCTGAGCTTCTTTATTTTTGTAGTATCTTTGTTCATACCAATTAAGAAGAAACTAGAGCACATTTGTGCTGATAGGTCAGGGCTTAATAATCCATAACCCTAGGATGGGATGTGGCTAACACAACTCCCTTTTATTCATCTCCTTGTGAGGGTAGTAGCTGAACATTGGCAGCATGGCTTCACATCATTTTGAAGCAGGAAATATAAAAACTAGTCTTCACCATATATGATTGTCCTAATTCAGAACACCTCATTTGTATTTAATTGGAATAAAGTAAATCCAGCTATGTAATATGCACTTTCATTCTCACATTCATTCTACTTGCACTCACAAATAGACAAAACACATGCATGGAACCTCCTATATAACACAAGTGAAAATGCATAATCTGTTTTCAGACAATGAAATATGCAGAGATAAGTGAGTATTTCAAGTATTTACAAACTTTTCTTGGAATTCTGAAAACAGAGTTTTGATTCTGGTTATATATATATCAACAATGTCCTCCAATATTTGCTAAGTTGGCCGTATGCCAAAATAGATCTGAACTCATATTTTATTTCCCATTAAGCATCTCACATGTAATCTCTTTTCACATAGCACTTTAATCGTTTAGAAATATTAATTTTTACATTAAAATGTGGGAAAGTCAGGTTCAGCCACTAGTCCATTTTCTGATTTGTTGGCTAGCTATCTAGCAGTTGATAAAAGATAAAAACAACCTATCTAGCAATGTTTAAGCAGCCAAGCTGTTCTATAACATGCATCCTCTCTGCAGTGATTCTGCATATGTTCTGAAAACCAGTATCCTCTTTATTTAGTGTAATAGAGAAAATAAAGCTAAGAAAATGGAGACTACATTCTTTTTGCCTTCCTGTCTTTTAGTCACGACCAGAGTAAAATCCAGTCCATCTCTTTGCCTAATCCTCTCAGCTCCAAATTGATCTTCCCTGTCCCCAAACAAAGCCCCCCGCTTGCAATCATATAAAAACCAAAGATTATAAGATCTTCATAGCTCACGGTACAGCCCAAGGGCAGCTCTAATAAGAAAACTGCAACATAGAGAAACTCAAAGGTGCCATCCTCCATCAGTCTATGCTTTTCTATTACTTAGGGTCCCTCTTTCTTGTAAAGCAATCATTCCATGATCCTTGTAGCAAAAATAGTTCTCCTCAGTCCTGTGCTCTTTCAGACTGAATCCATGACAGTAGCTAATAAGGCTACATTAGATTGATCTGTACTTATTTTATTTGGGCATCTAAAAACATGATTGCTGCCTTTCCTTTTTCCTATTTACTATCTAAACTCCTTTTTAAATCTAGATCTTTCATTACAATGTATTAAATGGATTTCTTATTAAAACATTCCTCACACACAAAATTGTAGGATTCCCCATTTACCCTTTATATTCTCAGAACTTTCCCCAAGTTGGCAGTGTTGAACTTTTTAGGTTTACTTGACTGGATTAGGAGGGAAGCAAACTGGAGGCCTTAAAGCTTAATAAAAGCTTAGACACTCTTAAAAAATAAAGTCTCCCTTAAGTTAAGTTCTTCTACTAATTACTTCATGAGAAGAAAGAAAGACTATACACAGCATTGATAGAATTTCATCTTCCATTTCAAGTTAGAGCTGAAATTATGCAAGAAGATAAGAGAACACTGTTAAATATGTATGTTGTACATATTTATATTCCCTCTCACCAAAATAATTATGACAATTTTTCTTGCCACACCTACTATTCAGTTCTCTACTTTTGGAGAATAAACTCCAAAGGACAACCAACTGTCTCATGATTATTTTGTTCTGTAAAACATCAGTTATACTTTACAGTTTAAAGTAAAGTATCAGTTAATTGACAGATTCTGGCTGAATATTTGCTTATATCAATTTTTTGCTAGAGGCAATAGGGATGCATTGAGAAGCATGGAACTTATCAATAATTCCAGCTTGTCACCTTCCAACCTATGCTCAAAATGGCCCTCCAGTAAAATTAGGTAAACAGTTGTAAATATATTTTGCAGAATGTAAATGGTGATAGTGGTGGATAGAGAAAATCTTCCCAGATAGTCCATCAAGTCCAGTGATGGAGAATCTTTTGGGTTCAGTACGTCAAAAATTTGAAAAATGCCTAATTTTACTCTGCTGGTGTGTGTCTCTCTCTCATTCACATGTACATACACTGAACAAAAGAGAAACAATTCTTTACATATTCATTTATAGTTCAATGCACTTGTTCACATGAACACAAAACATTATTTCAAACAAACACTGATAGTGTGCTCATTTTGGGGACTCCAGTTGTAGACAAATTCTGCACTTGCACTTTAAAAATTAGCTTCACTGCACAAACTATCACCCAATGCAGCAGTTGAAAGACAACTGAACTTTGTGGCTGCCATGTTCCAATTACCTTTTGCAATTTTCTCTCTCTTTCGTGTCACTACCAATCACAATTCTGAAGATGACAGATTACATGCTGATATGTATGGTGAGAATCCATTTTAAACTTTGGTGGATTCTTGCATTTGTGTTCCTTCAGTTCCTTTGATATCTCAAACAGGAGAATAATTGTTGTTGGATGTCAGTGAATGCTGGCTTATCACCCAAAATGCCATGAGGTATCACTTCGACATGTCATAGATTCGCTATTACTGATTTAGTCTAATATCTAGTTTCCATGAGTGGGCAATCACATGCTTTTAAAAGATCCACAGGATTTGTAATGAAGACACAATTTCATCCCATTACTTGCACTTCAGCAGATCAGATTATAAAGATATACTGTAGACTCCATGGACAGAGATTTCACATGGAAAATCTGTCTTCCATGTATTTATCTTATCTCTTTTAAAGCCATTTAAGCCAGGTGTCATCTCCACATCTATAAGAACATAATAATTTACAACAGGAATAGAAAGGCTATTAGAGTGAAGAGGAGAAAAACTTGGCAAGGCTGAAAGAAAATGGAACAATCTTCCAATATTTTTTCCTTGGTAAAAAAGCTCACTTAAAATAACAAGGAACTGGGTTTTTTTAAAAATCATAATCATAATAAAAAGTACAGGAAATGCCAAAGCATTTCCCAATATATGCGCTATATTTTAAAAGATGCAGTACATTTCTCAAGTTTCACCTCTCCCCTCTCTCAACTTGCAAAATGAATTTAGTATAATTGTCTCTGCCAACTTCTCACACTTTTGGATTCTTTGCCTTCATGGATAAGGTCTTCAATCTGTTTTCCCCCTTTAATTCTAACATCTTTACTCCCAAATCTCCAGCCTGCTTCTCAGCTTCTCTTCATTCCTAGCTCTTCACATCCTATATTAACTCAGCCGCCAATTGTTACTCTGGTATTATTTTCACAAAGCCATATGCTTTGTGAAAATACAAGTAATTTTGGGATCACAAAGTTGACCCACTTGTTAGCTTCAAAAACCTTTCTTTTACTCTTTTTCATCTCACCCTTCATGCTTAAATTAAGGATTTCATATAGGTTTCTCTTTCCCCCTCTCAAACTAGTTTTCTTACTTTCAAGATATCCCCTTCTCCCATTGTCTGACATTTAGGGTTGTGGTAGTGAAACTATGACCCAGAACCTACAGGCCTGCTATAAGTTTGTTGTCTCTTCCCAAAATCTGTACCTTCATTTACTTTCCATTCTTAGAGGATCTGGGTCCTTTGCATCTTGCAATTTATCTATATAGCTTCAAAACAACAATCTCTATTTATATTCAACTTCATTATAAATCTTTGGGTCTCAGGCCATGAGTTTTGCACAAATTTAAAATATAGCAAAATTGAAAAAAAAATTGCAAATTTTCTCTAAAAAAAGCAACTGGACTTTTATTATTTGATGTAAAATTGAGAAGACTTTCTCAATTACATGGGGAAAGGAGAGAAATGGCAAGAATATATATGTTTCTCACATGGCAAGATACAGAACACACACCAGAAAAAAGTTCTCACATAACAGGCTGAGCAATAAAGATTTAGAGACTAGTTTTGCCCTTTGGGGTCAGCATGATACACATCAGAAAGGTCTGAAAGGTGTTTGGGAAGAAGAGGACTGGACTAACGGGAAGATATACAAACAATTCAAAATATCTCTGCAACCCATAACCAAAGCTGAGTTTGGAGCTTAAGCACCTTATTTGTGGATTAGCTTCAAGGTGAGCCACATCTATTGGAGCTCCTCAGAGCTTGTGGGCTGTTTGTTCCTTTCCCTTTAAGAAGAATGCTGCTTTGATTGAGCAGGAGTAACATTGACAATAGACACACAAAACTCAGACTGCTGCTTAAGTTTTAAAAACTTCTCCCCTCCCCTTTTTGTATAGAAATAATGTATTTCAATTATGGAAATAGTGACATGTAGAAATATACTTAAAATGAATTCCAGTTCCTTCAGTCTAAAATAATATTAATTTAATTTAGAATTTATCACCTCTTTCAGCTGGGACTGCCCATTGCCTGAGGTACCTGATTGCAAACCTGGTGGTATATCATGTTATATTCTCAGCTTTCAATTGAATTTTTAATGTAGCAAGAACAACAGCTTTGTAGCCAGGCAATTTCATTTCATTATAATGAAGATATTTTTCCTAATGTCTAGAAACAACCCTGACTGTTCATTGGAAGGACAGATACTGAAGCTGAAGCTCAAATACTTTGGCCACCAAATGCAAAAAGAGGACTTACTGGAGAAGACCTTGATGCTGGGAAGGATTGAAGGCAAAAGGAGACGGCAATGGCAGAGGATGAGATGGATAGATAATACTGTAGATGTGATGAGCATGATTTGGGTGGACTCCAGAAGGCAGTGCAGGACAGGGAGGTTTGGTGTGGGAGGTCCATGGAGTTGCAAAGTGTCAGACATGACTGAGCAACTGAACAATAACACCTTATTGGTGAAAAATGGATGGAAGGATGAAATTTAGTTCATTTCCTTTTGTACAGAGCAAAGGTGATTTTTTTTTTCATTACTGTAGGACATAGCTCCACACCATGCTAATAAGGAAATCTGGTAGATGACATTCATAGTGAAGGGCAATCCACTTACCACTGCACTCTCTCTTCTCCTGCATTAATACAGTACTAGGATAGTACCACTCATTATACACATCTCAGATAAGGTCAGAGATTGGCTATATAGACAGAGGAAATGTGACCTGGTACATTTTGTCTGGCCTTACAGACTATAGGATGGCAAGTTAAGCCAACTATCTAGATGGCTCCTTAGCTGTGTAAAATTGAAATGGAATCATGTTGCTGGAGAGAAGGTAACATCTTTCCCTTTTTTGCTGAACTGCAAACATATTACTTATAGCACAATAACAGAAGTTGGGGATGAATCGTCAGGTTGCTGTGGCAACCAGGAGATGCTCTGACTTTCACACAATGGGCAAACTGTTTGGTCCTGTCTATACCCACTGCCTCCCACTTCTTTCCAGAAGAAGCCCACCACAAACTGTCAGTTCAAGTTCAATGAATTCTGAATATTTTGACATTTCACCTCACAGAATCTGTTTGGAACAAAACTTTTTGTACATAAAAGTTGAGATCTGATAAAAAAACTTCCTGTAAGATTTTATTGAGAGAGCAAATATTCAGCAATTCAGGCTATATGAATGTCTAAACTGAACATAGAAGAAGCCACATCCTTAGTCCACATCTTTGGGAAAATAATTTAAGTGTGTTGATATGGACGATAAAACTTTCTCTGGGCAGGTTTTTACTCAGTGTTAAGAATATTTTCGAATAAGTAATGCAATCATAGGTTGTTGTTCAGTCACTAAGTTGTATGGACCACAGCAATCTTAATTCTGGCTTGTGATTCATCAAAATGCTTGTGAGCCCAGCATTTTGCATGATGTATCTGCATCTAAGTTAAATAAGCAGGATGACAGTATAGAACCTTGTCATATTCCTTTCTCAATTTTGAACCAATCAATTGTTCCATGTCCAATTCTAACAGTTGCTTCTTGATCTATATACAGGTTCATCAGGAGGCAGGTTAGGTGATTTGGTACACCCATCTCTTTAATAATTTGCCACAGTTTGTTGTGATCGACACAATCAAAGTCTTTAGTATAGTCAATGAAGCAGAAGTAGATGCTTGCTTTTTCCATGATCCAGTGAATTTTGGCGATTTGATCTCTAATTCCTCTTCCTTTCAAAATCCAGCTTGTACATCTGGTAGTTCTCGGTTCACATACTGCTGAAGCCTAGCTTGTAGTATTTTGAGCATA
>JANHZU010002745.1:55136-68991 GCA_032468055.1 Acrochordus granulatus | reverse complement strand
GCATCACAGTCTTTTCATTAGGTGGCCAAAGTATTTCAGCTTCAGCTTTGGTAACTGTCCTTCCAATTAACAATCAGGGTTGATTTCCTTTAGGATTAACTGGTTTGATCTCTCTCCAAGGGACTCTCAAGAGTCTTCTCCAGAATCACAATTCGAAGTCATCATTTCTTCAGTGCTCAGCCTTCCTTATGGTCCAACTCTCACAACTATATATTATTACTGGGAAAACCATAGTTTGGCTATACAGACCTTTGTTGGCAAGGTGATGTCTCTGCTTCCTACTACACTGTTTACGTTTGCCATAGCTTTCCTCCCAAGGACCAAGCATCATTTAATTTCATGGCTGCAGTTGGTGGCTGCAGTGATCTTAGAGCTCAAGAAAATGAAATCCGGCACTGCTTCCATTTCATCCCCTTCTATTTATCAGGAAGTGATGGGACTGGATGCCATGATCTTAGTTTTTTAATGGAGAGAGATCCATGTTCAAATCCATTGGGTAACACTAGCTCTTTTAGCCTATTGTAGTGAGATTCCTATTATGGATAGGATAAAAATGAGAAAAATAACTAAGTAAATGCGTGTTTATGTTTGTATATGTAGATAGATAAATAAATAGTCCAGGTTTCTACACATCTTAACATTGGTCACTGAAATATCCAGCTATTCTCAGTCTGGAATCCTTTCTTATGATTATATTTTTTAAATGATATTCCTAAGGCTTTCTAACTGCTCATTTGCAGTTTTCTGATTAAACATTCATTTTGCTCTACAAGACTGATCTGAGAATATTCAGTATCTCAGTACTCCAGGGTTACCCCCTGGGAAACACAGCCTTAGCAGAAAAAAAGATTCCTCATCTTACTGTAGAATAGACTGACAAAGTATATAAACTTCTGTTAGTGAAAAAGCTTTCATCAAATGAAAGGGCTGAGAAAGATAAGAACATTCATGTTGGGATAGATGCCAGCAAACAATAGTATGTTTATAAATTTATTTATTTTCCCACATATTTAAATCTCCCAAAGAGGGACTCTGGGTGGTGTATGGTGAGATGATAAAATCTAAAAATAATGCAAAAGTTAAAATTCAGAATTTAACTGTTTAAATTTAAAAGAGACAATGATGAAAATGAAAATTACCAGAACTGATTAAAAAGGTGAAGGAGAGAGACTCCTTTGCAGAAAATCACAGTTGATGATGAATGAATCTCTTGGGCTATGAGATTGCCTGAAGAAAGTTTCATCTCAGAAAGAACCTTGCCATATAAAGCCTGCCAATGCTCTGCTTTGCAGGCCAAGTCTCAGGCATTATGTATCTCAAACACTGGTGTTTTGGAATCCTGATTCCTGGTTTCTGTATGAGTAAGGCATCAAAGTAGGTTTGAATAATTAAATAGTGGTAGCTGATGTGAACAAGCCATAGGATAGCTGCCTTTAAATTTTTGTACCTGTCTGTTGTCCCATAGAGCAACATCCCACAGAAATATCTGACATTCTCTCCTAGCCTACATTCTACAGAAATGCAGGGAGGTGGTATCATTTTGCTAAGCCGTGGGATACTTCTGGGTGCTGTGACCACTTGCTGCTAGACTTCCCTTGCAATTCTTACTGTTTTGGGGTATTTGGGAGTTGGGATGGAATTGCCACATGTCTTGCCAGTTTCCCCTTCAAACCCAGGTGACAAGAAAATAAAACTGTTTTCCCATATTCTATAAGAAAGAGACATCTGAACACATAGGGAGGTTGAACATGGCTGGAATCTTATCCTATACTCCTCCTCCATCCCACTGACTGTCAGCTGGACTATGCAGGGATGGAGGTTTATTAGTATTAGAGAATACTTGTGGACTAATGTAGATTTTCTGTTTGTTTATTGATTTATCACATTAACTGTATATGCCTTTCCATCTCTATTCCACAAAATACCATCAAACCTTAAAAAACAAATTTAAGAAGCACTCAACAAGGACAAAAAATAATATTATTATTAAAAGGCTAGGAGAGAATGTCAGATATTACAAACAATAGAGCCACCTCATCAGAACACCACTCCCTTGTGACCCCCAGATCTGTTGAAAACAATCAGGTTTGAGAGTCCTCTGGAATGTTGGCAGTGATGTGACCAATCTTACCTTGGCGAGGGGGGTGACCTTCCACAGGCTGGGTGCCCATCTCCAGGTCCTGCCAGATATAACTCCTTAGCAGATGGAACCCCAACATATCTCTTCTGCCACCCTTAATGGGATGGCAGATGTAATCAGGAAGTGGCAATTGCTCAGATTACCTGTAGTGTAACTGTTACTTGAGCTTTAAGAAGATCAGATTTCTGTTCAGAATTAGCCCAAGTGGAGCATACCTGTGGCCCATCCATCTCTTAAACAAACTGAAAATACTTCATGGTGTTGGCCTACCAAATTTTACCCCTCCATACTCACCAAGTCCACCTCAATAATCAGGGTTTCCAGTGACAAGTGCAAAAATAGGCATTCCCCACCTGCCTCTCTCTTCTCCCACATTGGGAGCAGATGGAACCCCCATTTGGCTTTGTGGCTATGGCAGAATAGAGGCTGGGAGGGTAGTAAGCACTTCTTTCAGCTTCTGTACTTTAAACATTTATTTTAATCTAGCCATGTGGATAAACCATCAATCTGCATGAATTGTGCAAAGCTGTTGGATGTAAGTTTTGGATATTTTGTACAAATGTTCATAAAAATTATAAAACCATAATTGTGTAACATGAAATATAAGTTTAATTGAATATGACTTTCTTTGATGCATATCTACAGATCAGTCTATAAGAAATGACAAAACTTTAATTCTTTTTTGTTCTTCTGCAAGATATTCTTACTTTTTTGAATAAATTAATCAAGTTTATTTACAATATTTTCAAACCTTATATTTTGACTGAACTTTCCCCATTTTCCAAGAATGAGGAAGGCCTACAGTAACATAGACATACATATAACTCCTCCCTCCCATGATCCTCCCCAAATCCTAAGAGTGAAAAATGTTCAAGGTGTTTTCTACATCGAAAAAGGGAGAAATAAATGGCTGGCATATTGATTTTTTAAATTTTTATTATTTTCCACAATATAAAATAAAAAAATAACAAAAAAGAACATAAAAACAGAAGAAAACAAAATACAAAAAGAATATATGCCAGTATCAATAACGAAGCCTGCACATATAATATTCTCACTTTATTCTGTATGGATATTTCTTCACAAATCAGTTCAGAAAAGAAAAAGACAAGTTCCCTACTTTCACTGTAGTCTAATTAATATAATATATCTAATTAATTAATATAACATAACATACTTATTATAAGGAAGTTAAAAATATGTAATATTATTCATTTCTTAATCATAATACACCTTTCCTTTCTATCACACTATGTCTTATATACTATATTTAAACTATCATTCAGTTATCTATCCTAATAAACCTTTCCCTTTTATTATATAGATTTTGTCTATAGGTGTGTAACAATAAAGAACTCAGTGTGGAAGAATTGCCATGTGTCATTTTTGGTTTTGGGCCTGATATAAATCTTGCCAGTCTGAGGACTCTACTATCTTCATCTACTATATACTCTGAGAACTATTAGAGAGACACCCTCTTTCTGTCACACATGATATGTAGTCTACATTGCCTCTTACTCCTCTGGAATGCATCTCCTTCCTCCTGGGGATCTGCTCTTCACTACATTTCATCACAGCACCGCAGATACAGAAATTCTCTGTTTTTGTTACTTCTTTTCTTCATCCTGATTTTTAATACCATCACCTAATCACATATTTATTTAGCCATTTTATCAAATTATTTATATATTAAACTTAGCTTTTTCATTTTAGAGAAACAGCTAGAATTGGAATCTATTTCTGCTTCAAATTATAGCTTAACACTAATTCATAGGAAAATCATTCTAATTTTTAGGGGCAAACAGTGACCAAGAGGCAATGATTTTCAATAGAAAAATGATGTCTTCATTATGCATCAGGCACATATCCTGAACATCTGCTGTTTCTCCAATATAAATGTGGCCAAGTGATTTGTTTCTATTTAAATATGTGATTAACATGTAATTAGCCTCTTATCAGAGCAGCTGTAATTCTGACATGCTAAAGCTTTGATCTTGCACATATAAAATAATATATACTTCAGATTCATAATGTGTCCAAAATCTGTCCCAGATTTTAATTGCTGTACACAAAACTTCTTTTAGAAAGAATAAAAAGATAAAGGTAAAGTTTTCTCCTTTTAATCATGTCTGACTCTAGGGATTGGTATTCATCTCTGTTTCATAGCTGAAGAGCCAGCATTGTCCAAAGATGCTTCTGTGGTCATATATTACCTCATGTGTTACCTTCCCACCAAAGGTGGTACCTATTTAACTACTAGCATTTTTACATGCTTTTGAACTGCTAGGTTGGCAGGAACTAAGCAGGCAATTGGAGCTCATCCCATTATGCAGCAGATCTTGGGTCTCAAACTTGGGTTGCCAACCTTCTCATTAATAGGGCTAGTTCACTGTAGCATACCTAGGTATAGAGTTTCATACTTAGAGTTGTTTTGAGTTTGGTGGCATATAAATTTAATAAATAAATAAAATAAATAAATACCTATACTCACTGGCATAATCCCTGAGCGTAACCCAATTGTCAGCTAGAAGTGTGACTCAACAGCATAGGGATGCATCCTACATATTTGTCTCATTTAGACACTGCTTCATCTGGTACATATTGTAGATGGGCTATCTATGATGCTGCTTCTCTTAGGAAGTGTTAGCAGCATCAGAATTTTCTGACTGCTTTCCTGCACCCATTGCTCTTTCTTATTGGCTTATTCTAGCTGCCTTCCTGAAATGTGAATAAAATAAGATACTGAAATGTTGGAATGAAGGAGACATTTAAACATTAATTGGGGAGATGGGAGAGAGAGAGAACTGTGCATAGTCCTTAGGGAAAGTAAATGGCTTGTACTTATTTTTGTTTGTCCCAAGAACAAGGCTGAAACTTTTGACACCTAAATTCAAGGAACAGTGTTAGGAGACCTTTTCCTTCCTATAGCTATTCTAAAGGTGGCTATGTATCAGGGAGAGTCTAGACATTCTGGTGCTCACCATTGAGAAGCCATTACCCTGACTGTATCTTCAGGAGAGATTTTAGAAATAACTTTCACCAGTACATGCTGTTAACTAGTCCTTCTTCAGATTTTTGCACAGTCTTCAATAGAGTTTGCAACATTAGATTCCTCTTGTTTTTAATGTCCTTGCATGTAAATTCACATTCATAAATATCAAGACACAATTGTGTAATGCAAGTCTATCATTCACATGCTATTTTTCTCTGTGGATGTGAGTGAAATCTAGTCTGTATTTTTGCAAAACAATGACTTTTTTTCCTAAAATAACCAAATTATTAAGTTTACCCAAATTATTAAAGAAAACATTCTGCTTTTAAATCAATACTGGAGCAGAATAACTTCATGGGACATAAATGAAGACAGCTTTCTAAACTCTGAAAGTTCTTTTTTGCATTTTGGTAACTCAAAAGAGCAATTAATGTGATGTCTCTGGCATAACTCCAAGGCCTCTATATAGAAACTTAGCATAAGCACATATAGCTGGACTATGGACATTTTCTTCCCTTCCTTCTTTTAAGACACATATAATAATTTTTGGGTTGTAAATTCTTTGAGGCAAGGATCTTTTCTTTTAATTTATTTGGTAAAACACCATTTACATTAATAGCCTGTGCCTGACACAGATTTCCCTAATGCAGGGATAGGCCTCATTTGTAAGCAATCAGTTCAGATCTCAAGCAAGAACTACCAGCCCCTTTCCTTAGAAGTTTGTTGTGTGAAGAGAAAAGAAAGGGAGAGATAATGGGAAAGAAAAATCCGACCCATTTCTTGTTCTGGCTGTGCCCCATTTGCTTTAACCTCACCTACTGCATGTGATTCAGGGGTCCCAATCAAATTATTCTTTCAAGAATGTAGCTCTCAACAATATCAATATCACATTTTGTTGCAGGGGAAGCCAATTTATCAGCGAGCCCAGGATAGTTAGCTGTCAGAATAGAAAGGCCTTGTTTGGCACCAGGAGAAGGCCAGCAAGTCTTGTCCCCTGAAAGGACAAGCCATCAATAAGGAGGACTTTGTGTGTGTGGTCAGAATGCATGAATCTGTGGAAAATGGAAGTAGGTGTTTATGTTTAGCATCTTCTGCTATAGGGAAGTAGCAAGATGTAAATCTTGCTTTTCTCTCTGAATCTGGGCTATAAAATAAATATCAGGGTAGATGGCTCTGAAAACAGAAAAAAATAAAATGCAAACGCTTGCAGAATATATTTCTATGTGACTGAGGAATACAGATGAAGTCTTTATCTTGCGTAAATCTCAGAAATGGAAAATGACGGAAAATGACTGCCAGAGAAGACAACTGAAAAAAGAGAGAAAGGGAAAATAGATTTGCATCAACTCTGCATAGTCAGGGAAATGGACTACACATGTGAGTGACATAAGTCAAGGGAAGCCTATGAGAGTGACAAAATGTATTTGGCAACTTTGTGATGGCTACTTTCTATAAATTGCTTAGGTCAAAATGTGCCATGAGATGAAAGCAAGAGAGCATCATATCTTTCTTAACATCATCCTGGAAAAAGACTTGGCAAACTGGTCCTGTATTTCTGCCAGTGGAAGTTATGTTGCAATTTAGAGTTTCCCAGGGCAAAAATAATCATGTTTGCCACTTTACGCTGAATGGGAGACAAAAAAAAAAGAGAAAGAAGTACTAGATTTAAGCTGCAAATGGTATAAGAAGGGACCGAACCTTTAGTAAAAGAAATCACCTTGCATTGTGGCTTCAGTTAAGGATGCAGTGAAGAGTTCTAATTAATCATTATGTCAGACAGGCTATTCTTAGAATATGGAATAAATATAAAGTTAGATTTTTGCCTGAAAACATTTTGTGGCTTTCAGTATAAGAACATTTTATAGACAAGAAATTATAAGTAAACATAAATGCTTAACTTACCATGATGTACTAGAATTTTCTCATGGGGATTATAAAATGAAATCAAGAGAATATTTGACAATGGAAAGATATTTGTCTTGTCAATGGTTTTCTTATTACAATTATCGGAAAACTTTAAAGTAGAAAAAATATTTTATGATTATGAACAGTGTAAGACTGGATTTGAAATAGAACTATGTACTAATGATGAACATGTTATGGCTAAAGTGTATAAACTTCTATTGAAATATGAGACAGAAGAACTGGATGATAAACATTATGGCTACATAAAGGGAAAATATATGGTTGAAAGGACTGAAATTTACATTATGTTCTAGCCTTAAAGAGAATTTTTATAAAATGATGTATTTTTCATATTTATCATCAGAGAAACTATCTAGAATGAATAACGGTACTTTGAGTCTTTGATGGATATGTGAACAACATGAAGGATATTTTATCATGTTTGGTGGACATGTAAAAAAGGCAAAATATTTTGAATACAAATAGATAACTTAATTCAGAAGATTTAAAAGTTTAAAGTACCACTGAAACCAGAGACTTTTCTTTTAGAACTAATGGACAGACAATTAAAAAAAATAATGAAAGTTTGTTTTTGTATATGACAATTACAGTGAAACTATTAAATGCTTAAAAGTAGAATGTGACACTATTCACAACAGAGGAATAGTTGGTGAAAATGATAAAACTTGGGGAGATGGCTACATTACCTCCTTGGATCAGGGGAAAAAATTATGGCCCACTGGAAACTCCTTATAGACGTTGCATAAAACAGAAAACATGCACTTATGATTTTTGTTTTTAATAATTAGAAACGCCCCCCAGGGATAATAGAGAAAAACGAGCTTTTTTGTAATCATAGATTGAGAGATAATTTTGTACAGTTATTGCATTTCTATTTCTTTTTGTGCTTTTTCTTTTTTCTTGTTTTCTTTCTTTTCTTCACTTCTTTTACTCTTTATTAGTTTGTGTTAATTTTTAATTTCTTTGTAAAATGTTTAATAAAAAATGATAAGGAAAAAATGATTTTTATCAGTCCTAGTATTTGAAGTGGCAGGAAAATTTCAAGCCAGAAAAAAGAGTGTTTTTTGGGGTACTCAGGGTTGCATGGGAAGGGATAATGATAATCTGATGCCATGTTATTGGACTGGAATAGGTTTTGGGGTGGAGGTCAATGATATTTTTAAAAAATATCTTAAGTCTTTCAGATGGCTTAAATACTTATTCTGTCTCATTTCTTTCTCAAGAACAACAGAGAAGCATGTTGTGTGGTTCAGATTGACCATCCTTGTCCTATGTAGAAGAAAGAAAGAGTTCATTATAGCTCAGTTTGCTTCCATAGTGGTCTGAGCCATTAATTGCTAAGCTTGCTGTCATCTAAATCAATATTCTGGTCCTGGATTTTGTTTCTTGGTCATGCTGTTAAAGTGTAGCATCAAGATGGGAATCAGGATCAGCAACAATTGGATAGATGCTTTCTTCAGGTCCTTTCATAGATATTCAAATATGTAGAAGATATTCAGCATGGAATAATCTTTTGATTTCCAAGTAAATTCATCTATTCCTCATATCAGGAAAGGCCATTTAGGGCATACTATTTTCTACCACTGACAGATGAGTATTAATTGCCAGAGATGAAAGGGAGAAGGCAAATACTTTGGAGACATATCAGTCTCTTTCTTTTCACTAAGCCCAGTTTAAATTTAGTTTGTGGAAGAGCCATAAATATGCTTTTGGTTGTGTCCAATAATCAGCAGCATTTTAGGTTTTATGGCATTTGTGGTGGTTTCCTTTTTGTCTATCTCACATTCACTAAAAATGCTGCCAAAGAATGCTAAAATGTGGTGTGAAACAGTAAGGAAGGATAAATGTCTCTTGAAGCAGCAGAATGATGATGTCAGGCAGCTTGCTGATAAAGATCCTTGGAAGCTTCCAGTGAGGAATTATAACAGACTGATGACTCCAGAGAAACAGAGATATATTATAGCCAACACTTTTGGAAGGAATTAATCTATACATAAAGAGAGATTTCCTTTGTGTCAAAGATAAGATTCTTTTCACTGAATTTCACTTTTCTGGATTAAAAAATTATAAAAAAAACTTTAAAGATTTAAAAATTCAGCAATCCTTTGCAAAAAGTTTAACATGAAATGATTTAAGAAAGTTTAAATTGGAGAAAGGGACAGTGTTTTTTTGTTTTTTATTTCTGATGAAAGTGTTTTTTCATAAACTTGAATTAAATTAGATAAAGGAGCCCAACCTTCATGGAAATGCCTTGTGTTTAATATTAAAGAGTGTATATAATTAGTGGATTCTACAAAGATAAAGAAGGGGAGAAACCTTTTAGAAAGATCCAAAGAACAACTGGAATATATTCAAATGAAGAACGCATAATATACACAAATTGCAACAAATGTAATAGGAACCAAAATAATTTTTTATTTATTTATCAAATTTATTTGCCACCCAACTCATTATGGTGACTCTGGGTGGCTCATAATAGATTAACAACAAAAATAATACAAGAAAAAAATATAACAATATGAAAATAGAAATAAAAAGATGAAAACAAACAAGAATATAACAATAAAAATAGAATTTGAAAAATAAAAGAACAAGATGGGGGAGCAGAAAGAGGTGAAGCCTTCAATCCAAAAGTTACCTTATTGATGACACATAGCTATCTGATTCCCAAGATAATTCACAGAATCATGTTTTTAGATTTTTCCTGAAGGTCAGAAGGGTGGGAGTTGACCTCACCTCGGTCAGGTTATATTTGTAAAGTTTCAGTTATATTTGTAAAAATAAATGATACTGAATTAAATGTTACAGGTATTCATTTTTCTAAAGTTTTGACTTGATAATGAATTACAAATGTTTAACATGGACTATAAATGGTTTATAAAACTATAAAACTTTGGGTGAAGAATTTCTCAGTAAATACCAAAAAAGAAAAAGAAATAGAGTTGTTTCTTGTATTGACTGATGAGCATGTCAAAATCTGATGGTGTGGAAATTAATTTACATGGGACTAAAACTATGATGTTGGGAATTTATACCCCAAATAAAGACCAAGTAATGTTCTACAAAATATTTATAGATAGGTTAATAGGTTTTTCTTACGAAAATTGGTGTTTGATAGGAAACTGGAATGTTCTCCCTGCAACTAAGTAGAACTGAAAAAAATGAAATCACTCAAGGTAAATTACCAATTTTTTTAATTTGGTGTTTGATAGGGACTGGAATGAAGTGATCTCCCTATAACTAGATAGAACTAGGATACTGTCTGCTGTCTTGCTGGCTCTATCACTCCCCTCTATATTAATACAGGTTACTCATCTCCCTTTTTTCATATTTTCTATTTGTCTTGCTGCTTATTTCAATGTTTTGTTTTTCTGTCATTTTCCCATATTGCATTTCTCTCCTTTTATATTCATCCTTTAATGGCATATTTCACAGGTCTCCCACCCTTCAGGCTATCTTATTTACATTTGTAGGTCTTCCTGCACTCTACCTACAGACTCTCCAATCTATTTATCAATGGATAAATCTACCACTCCTTTGGCTTTCTCATGAGTGGAAGAATGCATCCTCACGCTGGCCTCTTTATTGATTTATTTATCACATTTCTATGACTCCAATTTCCGAAGACTCTTGGTGGCTTACAAAGATTAGAGATTATACATTTACATATTACATGTCAACCCTGCCCCCCTCAGCTGGCCAGTGATGATCACATCCAGGGCATCCTCCAAGGCTCCTGCTCCACCCCTGGGACAGGCAAGTCCCACACCAACTTGCTGCTCCATCATATGCCGGTCAGCTTTCCCCCACCCCCCGAAGGAGGTACCCATTAATCTACTTGCATTTTCACATGCTTTCAAACTGCTGGGTGGGTAGGAGTGACAGGAGCTCACCCCATCATGTGGAACTGTGGCTTGAACCACCAGAGTGCCAGCCATTTCTGGTCGACATAACTGGCGTCATTAAGCCATTGCGCCACCGCACCTCCTCTTTGCCTTTCCTTTGCCTATATCAGCCATGCTGTCTATTCAGGGATCAGTTGTTTCTGCCTTAGCAGTTTCCTGAATGATCTCTAATGTCCAGGAGCATCAGGGCAGAATCCCTGAGCTGCCCCTTTGAATCCCCATTAGTCTGTGATATGATGGATGAGAATGGAAGGCCAAAAAGCAGTGCAACAATCTGAGGGCATTTGCTGGGTGGGAATTTCCTATATACTTTTCTATAAGCCAGGTCGATATTATGGGTTTCAGTTCTGGTTTTTCAGGTTACTCAACTGAACATTCAAGAGAGCTGAAATAAAAGTTTGGAATCATCAGGTCTGACACTGAAATAATAATCTTAATGTGAGATTATATTACTGGACTCCTTAATATGGTTATTTATTCACATGGATTTTACAGCTGATAATGAAATCATTGAACACAAATTCATTGAAAACCTAAATGTGGCATGTATATGATATCTATTTCCATAGCCTCACTTACTGCCTGGTGTTTGAGACCCTGCCCTCCTCATCACTCTTTACATAGTGTTTCAGGAGAAGTGTTTCTTCAGTTTTATTCTTGGTCCTGGACTGACTGCTAAGGCAGAGCTCTCGCTACACTCATTATATTTGTTTTCATAAACATTTTCAGTATTTCCAAGAATGCCTTTCTTTTTTAGAAATATTCCAGTGATCATTCCAAAAATGTCTACTTTTAATGTTGTTTGTTTTCTTCTCAGAGAAATCATGACATACCAGTATAATTTGTTGTGGAATACTTTTTTTTAACAGTACAAAACAGAAAGGAATTCTGATGGTAATGGATCCAGGAAAAAGGAGAAAGTAGCTGAGAAGGAAAAACAGTGCTAAAACCACAGGGGAGCACAACAATAACAGTTGTGTCATCTTAGTCTTTTCAGGCATAATTTTACCCCACAGAAATGATAAATCTCTACCAAACAGTGAAACTGAATATTTTGCACAGCATTAATAGCTACCTGAAAGCCATTACTTTTACCTATCCTGCTAAATTTCCATCTAAGTTTATGGCCTGATATTGTGATATCAAGCTGGTTTCATACCAACTGGCAACTTGCCAGCTGTACCATCTGTGCATGACAACCAGCAAACAGTCTCTTACCAGCTTTAGCATCAACATTTGCATTGCCCAGACTTGGAGCTGTGCCAGACAGACAGACTAAAATCTATCCATGGCTCTGCCAAATTTAAGGGTGGACATCTATGTATTCCTTTATTAATATTTATCAAGTTTACAGAGGTTAATCTTGCGGTTTTTGCTTGCTTAATATAAAAGCAATTTCTTTATTTATGTCCTATGCTTTTTCATTTTCCTCTATCAATCCTATCAGAATGGACCTGCCTTTCTGCTCCACGAGTAGGTAGCCTGGCCCTGATGCTCAAAGTCCATCCCTTGTATACTCATGCAAGAGTGAGTTAAACATTTAATGATTGCCATGATCTGAGTACTAATACACCTGTCAAAGCATGATATATGGACATGTGGGGATCAGTGTCAATAAACCCATTTCTGTCCAGATACAGCAGCTGAGCATGCACTCCTGTGGTTCAGAGACTTTCTCAGTTGTAGACCTTTGAGTTCTTGCAATGATTGGTGAGGGGTGTTAAAAAATAAATAAGATAGCAAAGAAACTGTGATGACATGTATGTGAAAGAAAAGATTTTAGGAATGGAGCTTGGCACAAATGTCCATTCAACATTTCCCACATCAGTAAGTGGAGAAATTGGGGAGATGAGTTCTCCAGGGTAAGGAAAATGCTTCAGTTCTTGACCCAAGGGCAGGATTCTCCCTTAGTAGTAACAGAAAGATAACCTCTGAGAAGTCTAGTGGGAGTTGATGCCCTTCTTGGAATTTAATGGAAGGATGGAGACAGGACATTCAGGTTCACACCCACTTGACCATTTTGAAACAAAGTAAGTGCAAGGACACCACACTTTGCCTATGAACATTTCTCTGACATTCTTTAAAAGCACTTCTAAAGTTTTTTTTCAGAAAACTGAATGGAAACAAGTGCAAAATAGGCGTGTTAATTCTTCTACCCAAAAATTACTAAATAGTAGCTCAACAGAGACAAATTCCTGAGACAAAGGGGACAGTTCTACTTTAGTGCTTATGCATGTTTCCCTCTGATCCTATGTCACTTGTGAAAGCAGGAATATTATTTAAATTAAGCAATAAATATATTGACAATGTCATGCTAGCCCTTCCAAAGGAGAAATGCCAAAGTACTTAATATCTGACATAACTTTTAAAAATCTGTATAATTTTAACAACAATAAAAAACTATGTGAGTCCCAAAAATGCCAATAAGACAGAAGAGTCTTGAATTTTCTGCTACTAGTAACCATTATAATTTCAAATCAGATTTACCTTTTTCATCACTTTGATATCACAAATTCAGGAATCTGTTCTAGATAATATACTGAGAAATGCAATGAACCCATTTGGAAATTTGGATAGACCTTTCCAGTCTCCAAGGATAACTTTCCAAATGTAGAATTTCTATTATACTGAGTAGCATTTCTTGATTAAAAAAATTTTAAAAATGCGCTCCTAATTGCTTTGTTCAAATAACTGAAATAGAAATAACTTGATAAATGTTGAGTGTAAATAATTGTGAAACCATGAGTGCTCAGAAATTTTTATCATTCAATTAAATTCTCCCATCTTTTGATTTTGTTGATATGGTATTCATATTTAATAGCAACAAAGTTTAAAAAACAGGCATCTGGACTGGATTTTTCTCAAGTCGAAGACGTTTCGCCTTTAATCCAA
>JANHZU010002745.1:33588-43960 GCA_032468055.1 Acrochordus granulatus | reverse complement strand
GGCAAATAGAAGGAGAAGAAATGGAAGCAGTGGCAGATTTCACCTTCTTGGGCTCCAAGATGACTGCAGATGGTGACTGCAGCCATAAAATTAAAATACACTTGTTCCTTGGGAGAAAAGCTACTGCAATCCTAGACAGCATATTAAAAAGCAGAGACATTACCTTGCCAACAAAGGTCCATAAAGTCAAAGCTATGGTTTTCCCAGTAGTAATTATGACTGTGAGAAGTGGATCATAAGAAAGGCTGAATGGCAGATGCCTTTGAACTGTGGTACTGGAGAAGACTTTTGAGAGTCCGTTGGACTGCAAGGAGATCAAACCAGTCAATCCTATAGGAAATCAACTCTGATTGTTCATTGGAAGGACGGATATTGAAGCTATATGACTGTACTCTTTCAGTCATCATGCATTAAAAAAAGGAATGAATAAATGAAATTCCTGCTGAATAAAAATATGACAGAGGAAAGAAATACTAATGCTGGCATGGGACAGATATAATCTTACAATATCATCTTGGTTTCTTGGTACACAAAAGCACTGCAATAACATACAAGAATAATAACAAAAAGGTGTATTATATATAACTTTCTCGAAAATGTAAAGCTGAACATTCACATGTAGCTCTTAACAGATTAGACAGTTTAAATATATGCTATGATTTATGGAAAGTAATACAAGCACAAGAAATAGACTTCAGCCATTCCAGTTAAAATGTGTTCTGTTGGCTTGAAAGATCTGGTTCATTCAGCCAATAAAAAATACCTTAAATGAAAAAATCATCTCTTACCTACATCTTATTTGTACTTTTCCACAAATACTGAAAATATAATGCAATGGTAATGAGAGTATCCTGGAGAAGGGAGTAATATTTAAATGAGAAAAGAACACTGGTTTTTATTCTTTCATATCTTAAGTCCTACCAATCATTCTATCAAAGAATTTTGGTATGGCTACATTGAAAACAAAAAAAATATGCTTTTTCTGAGAAGTGCATATGTTTACCAGAATTCTATGTTATATTTATCATTTACAGTAAATTTTAAGGTTTATATAAATCTTCATTGATTTCCCCAGGTTCCACCTAAATTATAGAATAGTAGCTGTGGTATGAGAACCAACTGAGATCACTGTACAATGCAAGTTTTCCTGTCATCTCCAGCTTTTGGATTGATGAGAGGGCTACCATAGCTCCCTTAAAGGAACGAAGTGCAATACAATAATGGGCAAATGTGAGGTCTTGCTGCTGGCAATTCTTGCTGCTGGTTTTCGTCACTTAACTGCCATCTTCAGGATACTTATGGAATTGTACACTTATATGCATGGTTTTCAGTTATATGATATCAGATAAATGGATGCAATAGAATGTATGTATGTATATATGTAAGTTATACACACACATACATATGCTAGCAGGTGGTACACACACAAACACACCTGTGCATGTGTGAACCTAGGGGGAGTTTAACCTAGTGGTTAAAACACTAGGCTTGTTGGCCAGAAGGTCGGCAGCCTGAGTTTGAGACCCAGGGGCCACGTAAAGGGGTGGGCTTCCGTTATTTGCCCCAGCTCCTGCCAGCCTAGCAGTTCAAAAGCATGTAAAAATGCAACTAGATACATAAATACTGCCTAAATTGGTGATATACCACCCCCTAGAGTTGGACATGACTGAAAGGGGAAACCTTTAACTTATACATGTGTGTGTGTGTATATTTGACTTCATACACAGATTGGGATTCAGGATATTTGGAACTTGGACACCAGATTGGGAATACAATACTGCCCTATTTGTGTATACATCATAATATGATGATTTAACACAGGCCTCCCTAATCTAGTACCTTCTAGTTGGATTGAGATTAGTACTGCCAGAACTACATAGCTGGGGAAGCCTGGCAGAAGAAATGCACCACTGAAAAGGATACCTGACCTGAAAAAACTGTCATAGTCCCCGTTCTTTCCCTATCACAATTCTTTCACTGGAAAAGGTGGAAGGAGAGACTATGGGAGGGGGAGAGGCCATAGCAAGCTAATGACCTGCAAAATAAATATCGAACTCTTCTGGCCCTCAAACATGCCTTTGAATAAAAACATGAGACCTTGAACTGGTATAGATCTGCTATGGGAGGAAATCTGTATGATCAAATAAACAAACATAAACATGTCATGGTGCAAGGAAGAGAATAAATTATGTTTCTGCTTTGCTGGCATGATATCAAATCTCTCCCCAGAGAACAGTGATTTAATAGTAATCCATGAAAAACAATTTTTGAGAATACCTGGCATGGAAGACACCCAGAATGACACTTAGGTTCAGTTTATGGTTTGTGCTACAACATGTTCCACTTATCAAGTGTCCAATATTTTTATATCTGGGGCCCATCTTCACCCTAATCTGGCAATATGGACCATTTTATATTATTTGGTATGATTTTCTACTTTTCTCCTCTCTATGTTTCAATCTCTACTTTTATGTTAATTGTCTCTTCCCTCCTTCTCTTTCCTATTTGTTGTCTCCTCCCCCTCCTCCCTACCCATTAAAAAAGAACTCTGAAGCAAAGAAAATAGTACTGATATGATCTATATTACATTAGGCTAGGTAAGTAGCCCAATGCCCTCTAACTTGTTTCAGTCCTAGATAACATGACCAGTTACTTATAGCCAACCTCTATGCATTTTCAGTTTACTCACATCAAGCAGAGGTGGGCAATTGGCCTTCAGAAATCCTTGTTCAATTTAAGACAACCTGAGATATTGCATGTATGGTAAAACAAGTTGTTATACAAACAGCTTAATCACAAGATATGTAAGTTTTGGATACGTCTCTGCTCCTGCACCTGCCAATCCTGTATGTCATAGCCATTGACTCTTTTATTTAAGGGTTTTTTTTCCTGTACATCTACTTATCTATTAATGTTAACCGTTTGAGGCTAACCAGCATCTGATCATACAGTCTGTAGGTTATAGAAATGTATACCACAATATAGTATAATCTTTATGGTACTATAAGACTTTATTTGCCTTTGAATATTTGTTGTATCTAGGAAAATGAGGCTCTGATTTATAATATATATAGTTTTTCTCATGAAGATAACTTTTTAAGCACTAGCAAACCACTTTTTTTCCAATGAATGCCACTTGCTGCTACAATATGAGTGCTATCACCATAAATGTATAAATTGGTCAAGGACAGTAATTCTTTCTTGATTATTAGTAAAACTGGTCATCTTGGTTCTAGGGAAGCTGTCTATATAACTATGTCTTAGGGGAAATCCACAGAACACTATTTTAGTCTAAAATAATCATTACTGAAACATTCATGCCAGAAAGGAACAAAAAGTTCTACAACCTGTAGAAATTTTGCAAGATACCCTGTGTATTTATCTGCTTATTCTGTGCCAATTTCCTTTGTCTTAGTCAAGAATAGAAAAAAAGATATACAAAAAAGTGTAGTTAAACTCTCCTTCTACAACCAGTGGAAATTTTTATCTCAATCAACATATCAATGTCCTTTGATCTGACATTGGTTCAGTGGTTCCCACTGCTGGAGAAAAATGTCTATCACCTCTGACCATTAAGGATAATCAATTTTATTCCAACAAAGTGGAAGGTGAAAGCTTTAGAACTAGGACAAGGTAGTTCCCATACAGATACTGTATATAAAAATATCTGAAACTGATCTGATGTAGGATCCCAAGGGACAGCTTGTTAGCACAACCAATACCTGATTCTAATCTTATGGCATTTATGTATAGAGTTGTTTCATGCAAAGAGAATCTGTAATATATGGAAGTCTCCATGAGACAGCAGCATAGAGGTACTCAGCAGTCAAGAAAGTTAGCAGCTGAGTAGCTTTTGAAAACTTTGTCACAAGAAACATTTATGCCAGGGAAGAAGTCTGTGACCTCTGGAAGAAGAAATAACACAACAGTTGCTATATGCTGTAGAGTAAATGCTGTTTATAATGCCTGTCTTGGTCTCCATGTCTACTCTTCATGCTTGCTATAACCCATGCAGAAGCAAGAGAGAGGAACTTTGAGCTTGAAACCTGCAATATGATTATAAGGGCACAAGTTTATTTCCTCTGTGGCATGCTCCCAGTGAGAGCAAATATTGGTTTCACAGTTCCATCTTTCTTGGCCTCAGATGGAGCAGCAGTCTTCCTTACCATGTTACCTGGTGGAAAGGAAAGAAGAGCAAGAGGTGGCAACAATAACAGAACAGCTCATAGCTTTTAACAAGCTGCATTGGGAAGCCCCTTTTCTCCCCTTGGAGGTAGAGATGATTGATGAGCAGCTTAGGCAGTTATTTGCTGAGGCAGAGCTCTTCCCAGGGGGTCAGGGAAGACTTCTCCAGGGCTCCCTCATTGTTACACAGAGTGTTGTTTTTGCTTCCATGTTGTTCAGGTCTGGGATGGCATATGGATTTAGTCTGCTTTTAAACTTGTGCCTGCAGCTGCCACAGAAAAAGAAATTAATAGAACTATAAAAGAGAACAAGATATGCCTTAGATCTGGAGCCCAACGTCTTTCCCTCTCTAATTTTTAAAAGAAGACAAAAACTAAGCAAAAATGAATACAATGTGCAGAAACAAAAGAAAAGAAAAAGGGAGAAACAAAGCAAATGACAAACATGCAAATAGAAATGATAAAAAGAAACAGAAGAAGCTTTTGATTTCCTTTGCAGCAAATACAAGTATAATTACAAAATTATATCTTGCTTTCTAATCATCAAAACCTAAATCAAAAGTTCATTTTTTCTGTTTCATGCAAAAAAAAAACACCTGTAAGGGTTTCCAGTCAACAATAAATATCAGTAAATATTTTTTAAAAAATAAATAAATATTTAAAAATAAATATTTTTATTTCTCTAATAAAAAAGTTAATTTAGCTGTTTGGAGCCCTGCATCTTCTTGGGGGTGTGACAAAATGCCCCAATTGCCCCAGGTGTTAAGTTCTGTTTACAAGGGGAGAAGATAAGTTGGTTTTCTAGACTCACAAAGATCTAGACAATTTTATAATATAACAAGTGCTGTTGTACAGATCATATAGAATGCATATTACAAATGCTCAGCAATATTAATGGAAAGAGTATGGATAAAATAGCACCCTACTTTTGTTTCTATCTAATGGGAATTAAAAAAAAGATATTGTACATCTTCTGAAGAATACATGCAGCATGTATCCTGAAAGGTAAATCCAATGAGGATGTTAAAAAGAGCCATGAAGTAAGCCAGTGTGAGGTGGTGTTTAAAGGGTTGGACTGCCCTTGGGGAAAAACAGGTTCAAGTCTTCCTTCAGCCATAAAAGTTCAAAGGATAACTTGGGATCATGTCATTCTCTCTCAAGTCTTTCTGAGATATACTACATCACAGCACTGCTGTGGAGAAATAGGAGAAGAATGTCACCTACTCCTGTACAAAAAGTAGGGCATAAAATAAATAACTAGCAGCTTCATTATTTATTATGTCTTTTTATTATAGAGAAGTATTGCATTCAAATTGTAAACAAGAAGCCAGATATTAGTTTAATAGATTTAAGGCTATGTGTGCACTCTGCCATGGTTATCTTACATGAAAAACTGGTCTGACAATCCTGTTTCTTTCCATCTTTCTACCACCTTGCAGAGAAAGTGGAGAAAAGCAGAAGTTTTTTTCATGTTAGCCAGGAAGTTCTTAGAAATCCTATTCCTCTGAATTCTGCCACTTCAGGAGTAAGTAAGAAAGCATGAAAGGAGGTAAGGGCAGCAATAAGACTTTCCTGTCTTCTTGGTGCATTGCATCATAGAATAATGGGGCCATAGTACTTCTTAGATCAAAGCCAGTCTTCCTCTAAGCCAGATATTACATCAGAGAGATTCAATTTAGAAGAGAGATTGGTGTCATTTTGGGAGTCAGGGAAATACTCTGGTTATCATTAGCATTATGATTATGATTAGCATTGACCCTAACAATTGCTCTTCATGAAGTTGCAGCTGGTCTAGCATTTGGGGAGTCTCTAGTGGTTCCTGCTAACACAGCAGGTGGCCATTTGCCCAGAAATGGCTAGTATGCCAATTTCATCCTGACCTGGATGAAGAAGCCTTGTCAACAGTCTGTTGATCCTTCATGTTGAACTGCAACTTGTGCTTCATGAAGCTTCTTTTCCTGATAATTCAGAAGCTACAGCTGATGCAAAATGCAGCAGCTAGATTGGTAGTTGGGGCAAGTCATTTTTTATGAATAAAATCTATGTTGATCTCACTTCACTGACAACCAATCAGCTTCAGGTCCAATTCAAAATGTTAGTTATTACCAGTAAAGCTTTATATGGTGTGAACCAGAGTATCTGGGGTTGCCCTGACAAACATGATTTTGCCTATCCGGTCTAAACCAAAAATCAGAATGTTTTAGAAGTCCTGCTTCCACGTGAGGTAAGAGGAGTCACAAAGCAGATGCTCTCAGTAATGGCTCCTATCCTGTGGAAGAACACTGTCTTCAAAGGTACATCTGGTCCTGATCCTTCTAGTATGTCTAGAAGACCTTCAAAATCATTTTATTTCAGTAAGATAGGTCAGATAAGTCTCTGGCTATTATTGCTGTTGATCATTGAAATTGCTATGTTTTGCAATAATAATAATCCTAAAATATTTTTTGATTAGGATAGTTTATAAAAATTGTTCAACAAACAAATAAGGTGACCTTATCCATTGGGATCCTCTGTACCCCCCAGGTAAGACCATTCCAGGGACCATTTAGCATTGCTACAAGTAAATATGACACTAGATTCTGGTGGTTTGGTTTGTAGAATATCAATTTTATATCTACTTTTGAAAAATAAAAGACTTGAAAAAGGAAGATGAAGCAGGGAGCCTGAGAGAGATTCCTTAGAGCCTCTTGGGTTCTAATTTGGTACCTGTCATCCTATAATGGTGACAAATTTCATAATAAGAGCTGGGTGGAAGTCACTCCTGCCTATTGTGTTGCAACGTCTGTGGTAGAAGGAAAGAGGGAAAAATGTTAAGATTTATTATTTGCCTTGCCTCACCCAACTGACTTCTTTTTCTTCAAAATATAAGTTGTGGCTGTTACTGGTTACACACCTGGTTAACTTTACATCTAGTTAAGGTAGCTGGCCAGACAAAATACCTTTAAAGCTGCTTACTACTGTTGTTGTGTCCATAGCCTCACCCAAACATACAGTACTTCTGGAGGAAAAGGAAAAAGCTAATTGCAGACTGTAACTTTTTTGTTGAACCAACAGTTTCTGGATAATAGGAATTTGGAAAGAGAGGAACAGTACATGTCAGATTTTTGTGCAAATTTCAAAAGGTAAGTTTTATGCTAAAAAAATAGGACTGACTGAGCAATATGTTGTCACAGAAGAGGGAAAAAAATGGAAAGTTGTGCTTATTCCTGTGTCTATTATTCTGCAGTTCCCATCTTCTCCATGTTTAAATCAGGACAAAAAATAATATTGTGCTTAGGATTCAATTAAGGACTCCTTAAGAAAACTTTTTTCCTAATCATATTAACATGATCTGATCTGTATTTCCAGAATTTGGACTAATACACAAGCAGAACTTATTTATCTGATTTATTTCAGATATTTTTATTTATTATATCAATAACTTTGATTTAACAAAATTTTCAGGTCAAAAAAATGAACTATCCTAATTAGCATTAGATCTTAAATCTAAATATATAAAATTTGGAAATGTGCAATTGGAATAAGACGAACAATTTGCATTTACATATCTTCACTTACAAGCCTGCAAGAGAGGATCTCTCTCTCTGTCTCAGTCTGTAATAGGATCAATATAAAAATGCAATTGCTAGGCCTCTGGGTAAACATATATAAAAACTGACAGAAGAGAATAAGAAAATTAATTGACCCATATATCTTATCTCCTTAATTCTCAGAATTAGCTTACTTTTTCTGATATCTGCAGTATTTTGAGATTAAGGAACTATTCTGGGTTTCATAAAAAGCAAGCTGCATGCATTCCTAAAATCATTTGTTTATCAGAATGAATGCTTGTTCTGGGAGTAAAACCTGATACTGAAAATATATATTGCAAGACTATAGTCTTGCATAGAATTTGCTTTAAAAAGTTTTGGAAATATTTTAACAGTGAGTAGAGAGACTGCAGAAACCATCACATTTGGGATAAGGACAAATGATGCCATGATATATATCTTTCTGTGCTGGTCTGTTCCACTTTTGTTTCTGCACATTCTTTTGTTTCTGCACATTCCATCCATACCAGCAGAGAAAATGGCCCATGTCCATCTCATTTAACATCTTCAGCCATCAGTGGCCAATTAACTATATTCCCAACTTTTTAAATAAACAATTTCTTCCATGCTTTCTGGCAAGCCGCCAATTTTGGCGGTAATGATCCCAGATGTGGCAGTTAATGATCCCAGATGTGGCAGTTGAAAAGATCCTTTGCAGTACATATTTTCTAAGGAAGTTCTTGATTGACTTTGGGATTGATTTTTAGTTGTTTATCTGTGTGCCAATAATTTTCTGCCACAATAGTAACTGCTGTCAAACTTCTTCCAATAAATAGCCAAATCTTCCTGCATGAGCTGAATGTACTACAATGACATGAGCGGCACTTGGTAAATGCTACTCTCCTGTGTTCCTAGTGTGGGGAGCAGCCATTGATTTACAATTAACAAGTGAGCTGCACAGTAAGTAAGGTGGGTGCTATCATTCCCACAGCCTTATCCAATTGGGAGTTTGATTTTACTTGGCAGCAAATTGTGATGTAATAATAAAAAATGTTTCTCTGCATTAAAGTCCCATGTGCTTTCCATCAATAACTGGAACTAATCTCATAAGCAGCCTGAGATTTTTGATAAAAGGCTTCTGCATTTAAAGCTGCATCTACAATCCAGATAGATTGGATTGTGAGCCATTTGGTTGGTTCAGAAAATGACAACTGCTGCTTGGGAATGTACAAAAGGAATCTTTGAAAGTGATACGTACTTTTATCCAATTAACATTTCAATACTGTTGTAGAAGAGATGGTGAGTTAAACTGGTAATAAAACAGAAGGAAGTCTGCAGTGTAATGCTGTCCCCAAATTACAGCTTCAAAGGAGTTCCCAACAATTTTTATAAATTAATCCGAGAATTTTCTTTTGGAGGCTGTACCTTCATTGATAGTAACTCATGGGATGGAAGTGAACTGTGGCTACTTTTCCCCACTGATTTCAACCTGCTGATTCTAAAGATGGTTAGATCTAAATCCAGCCATATTGTTTTGCAGAGTACAGTGAGAGAGAAAAAATACAGGTTTTTGTCCCAAGGAGTTTGCAATCTAAATGTCAGCAGAAGAGATAGCAGTATAGTGTAACATCATAATATACTCTGGTTCAGTGTTTGCAGAAAGGCTTGTACCAAGGCAAGTGAAAACAGCTGTAAAATCTGTAAAAAGGCAGTATAGCAGATGTATATTATATGAAACCTACGAAGCACCTTCTCTTGTCAGGCCATAACAAATCTACCTCAGTATTTTCAACTGAGACTAGTAATTGCAAAACAGGATTTTAGACTAGGGGCCTTGCCATCAAGATTCACTGTTTTACAATATGAGGAAAATGCTGCAAGGTGACATTCAGTGCCAAATAAAGCCCCTGAATTTTAACCTATTGTTAGAATCTTAACTTGCTGCTTGCAGCAATTAATTTGGAAATGTGTTAATAAAAAATGGGAAGAAAAAGATCCGCTGTTTTTCAGCTCCTCAGCCTCCTGACAATTATAGATCAAGAGTAGAGTTAAATTTTCCGTGTTATTTTCAATCCTAAATAAGTGATTAGAAAATTGGGGTATGGGAGAATTTATGATCAAGAAAATAAGATGCAGTCCTGGATAAATTGTACAATCCTGCAAAAACTACTTGGACTAAGTCCTATTGAGCTTAGTGAGATTTATACCTGGATAATGTGTTTAGTTTCCAAGTGAGGCACTACATTGCTGTGGTTGGGGGTCTTGCATACTCTGAAGAAGATGAGAACTATGCCATAGTTTCAACTATACTGGACAGATCTCATTAAAGGAGCCAGACAAAGAGTGTCTCTCACCCATAAAAATATGACAAGTTACAGAAATCCATTTTGGCTCAATAGTCGCCTGGGTTAACAAGGATTGCACTAGATGTTGTGGAGTTCCTGGACATCTAATAAAAAATGGGCTAGAGGACGCCACTGGAGAAGGAAATCGCAACCTACTCCAGTATCCTTGCCAAGAAAACGCCATGGAGAGGAACAAAAGGCTAAAAAGTAGGACACCAGAAGATGAGCCTCTCACTTCAGAAGGAATTACAAGTAGCTCCAGAAAGAGTGAAATGGCTGGGCCAAAGCTGAAAGGATGCTCAGCTGTGGATGT
>JANHZU010002743.1:125306-146785 GCA_032468055.1 Acrochordus granulatus | reverse complement strand
TCAATTCAACAAGTTCTCTTTAGTTTCTCATTCTAATGAAGCGAGTGTTTTGTGAAACTCTATCACAATGTACAAATTACGTGCATAAGCAGGAGTACACTTTACAAATTCATGGGCCACCTGTGGAGTTTCCTTAGGATATGGAAGTTAAATAATGTTTAATATATTTCAGGATAAGTATTGTAAGGCTTGAAGAATAGGCTCAGTCCATGCAGTTCTAATCAACAGGTTTATTAAAGCTACAAGAATTTCTCCAACTGCCCACCAAGCACCTGCACTCCCCAGATAAGGCTAACAGTCCTCACGAGGGGTTTGACTTTTGGAGTTTGTGCATATGTAGTGATTACAGGCTGACCCCCTCTTAATCTCTGGCTCTGTTCTTCCTTCTCCCACAAGTATTACACTATTAGTATTTCCCATGAAGGACTACATAAACACTCCTGGACATGTTGCATTATAAACACCAAAAAAGTATTGGATTTGATCGGGGAAAGCAGAAGCAAATTAAAAATCCAATATGAAGCTAATCCAAACATGCATCATGCATATTCTCTATGCATGTTATTTGTGAAGAAGCTTTGAATATGAAATTTTAAAGGAAAAACTTTTAAAGATCTCTTATAAAATATCAACTGTATGTGACTTACAAAGCATATACTTTAATTACTCAGATTGCAAAGTCAAAATTTTTAAAGAATGAAAACATTTACTGCATATCAAATGAGTAAAACCCATTATCCACAAAATATCTACATTATTAGGATAAGCAACAGTTAACACTTTTTGTGTTAACTATCAAATTAAATATTACAAAATCAAATCAATGAGCTGCTTAAAACAAAATGAAAAATTACATGAAAGGTAAAGACATGCGGAAAACAAAGAAACAGCTGGACTGTTTAAGAGCTATTGGAAGCCTTCTTGAAATTTTTCTACAGAGGAACAATTCTAAAAAGAATGTGGAGAAAATAATAATAAACTCCAAATTCCTAAAATAAAAGCTCCAAAGTAGAAAAACGATTCTCAAAATAAAATTAACATAAATAGAAAGAGATGAAGAGAAGTATCACATATGGTTGGAACATACCGGCCTTCTACAGAACTTATGAGGCAATCCTCCCTTAGCAATAGGTAACACAAGAAATGGAGAAAAAATCATCCACTGATACAATGCTGCTGTTTATTTTGAATTAATCCACATTGTAATGGAATGTGACATACAAGCACGTAATTTTCGATAGAACCCTCTTCATTTTAAATAAAATTTCATTGCTATAAACTATTTGAAATTCACCCAGTAAATGTGAGGAGCTTGTTCATAATGTGATTTTTAGCTCTAAGAGGCTTAAATAGTATAATCATTTAAAGATGTAAAATTAGAGAGTGTAGGTGGGATTATTGTGATACGGCTCCTCTTGTAAAGGTGAGCTATAGAGAAGTAAAAATTGCAAAAATTTGCAAAGTTTGTTAAAAAGGAAATTGGACTTTAATTACAAGATGTTACTGGAGACGTTTCGCCTTCTATTCAGAAGGCTTCTTTCATTGAAAAAAATGAATTGAAATGATGGATTGAAAAAAGCCTTCTGAAGAGAAAAGTGAAATGTCTCTAATAATAACTTGTAATTAAAGTCTATATGCCTTTTAAGAAACTTTGCAAATGTTTGCAGTTTTTACTACTTATCATGACCTGGATTAATGAGAATATTCATAGACAGTGAGTAAGAGAGGTTTTGTTTAAGTTCAGAGCTGACTAAAACAGGAATATGAGAAAGGTAGGTTGATGAGAAGTAAAGAATACACATAGCATTGTACATGTTTATGAAAAAAATCATGCTTTAAATGTCTTCTTTATATGGATATACATTTAATCCATCTGTGTGAATAAAGATGGCATCCTATATAATTCACAATTGCAAGAGAAAGTTAAAAATAACACAGGAGACAGTACCCTATTTTCCTTTAAGCAATAGGAAAATACAGGTATGTTTCTAAAATGATAGCTATAGCAGGCATGTCCAACCTTGGCAACTTTAAGATGTGTGGTGTGGCTGCTGAAGAATTCTGGGAGTTGAACTCCACATATCTTAAAGATGGGACACCCCTGAGCTACAGGCTGAAATCATATATTGATTTTCCAAGAAGTAAATCCTATTGAACTCAGTGGCATTTACTTAGACATGCTGGTGTACATCAACTAATAATACATGATTTAATGTGTTTCTTACCCTTTGCTCCAGAGCTGACTGAGTTTGTTGTCTTAAGAGAGCTTTTAATGGAACCCCTTCTTTTCCAGCACTACCACTTCCCATTCCTAAAGAATATCAGCACATAAGTCAAAATGAAATCAAACAATTAACAGACATTACATTGAAGTGATATTAAAAACATGACCTTGTGAAAGTCTAATCTGAGATGATCAAAAAGCCAAAATTGTGTATTAATTAAATTCTGAAAAGAAGTATTTAGTAGGAAAAAATAAGTTTCAGCTTCATTTAAAGGATATAGTTTTTAATTTTAATTAGTGTGCACATAGCCTTTGATTTGTGTGCAAAAACTATTAAACGTGATCATGCTAGATGTAAACTTTAATAGGCTATCGACTAAAGATTATGCTCCTCAGTCCAATCTGAACTTTTCAAAAATCGAACCAGAATATTTCTGCTTTTAAACAAGAGGTGTCCAACCTTGGCAACTTTAAGATGTGTGGACTTCAACTTTCAGCTGGTTGAGGAATTCTGGGAGTTGAAGTTTATACGTCTTAAGATGCCAAGGTTGGACATCCCTGCTTTAAATGATAGCCTTTTTCTAATAATTATATGGGGTCATTAAATTAACATAAAATATCACATTTTAGCCCCTTGCTATGTCAAGATATCTATATATGTGGTCGCTAGAAACTGAAACAATTTGATGGCACATAATCATGTCAAAATCTTTGGGTCTTAGACTGCAGTGTGGGAAGGTCATCTTTAAAGCAGAAATAAAATATTTCCAAGGCTGAAATGATGGGTATTTCACATTAGTGTTTACAGAATAATTCCATTAAATTTATTCAGGAACAGCTGTATCCAAGTCATGAACATATAATTTAAACACAAAATTCCAAGTACTGTCTTAGTCTTTGGGATCTCCAATTGTTATAAATTCCAAACACCCAGTGATAATCACCGTTGGTAATTCTAAACTGAATGGATTCCTGATCGGACTCAATGTCCACATTTACAACTAATAAAGAAAGAATCCCACCGTCTCTTAATCTACAACCCAGTAAGTGAAGTAATTATTAGGGGGTACCTTGGTATGTTGATTACGTCCTGGGGTACAATTTAATGTGCTCACCCAAACCAGGATGAAAGTTTATTTTAAATTGTTTTTTGGAGGGGGTGTTGATTTAAAAATCCTTGTGTTCTTGGATAGAAATAACAAAAACCAGGACTGGACATCATTCTAAACTACTCACCTAACAGCTTGTGTGAAAAAAGGAGCAAAGTGAGAGAAGCACGTGGGGCATATAAGTGGATTACTAGTTTACACTGTGGTTTAAAAATGGTTTTTCACAGCCCATGTAAGGCTGCTTAATAGGTTGTTAATCAAATCTACTCTAGTATTCAGGATATTGATATCTTTTAAGGGTCATTCTTGTTCGATGCTGTCATGCTTTCTTCATAACAATTGCACTTAACCTTCTTAAAATATCTTCTTTCATAGACTCAGTTCTTCCCAAACTACTTAGGGCAAGCATCAGTAAAATAAGACTTGCACAAAAATACAGATGTTTATAAGCCAGAACATTACGGTCACAATAAGTATCTGAAACACATCCAAGCAGCCATACTTTGGCAACTAAACATTGTTGATGGAATTTACAGAGGTCTACTTGGTTTGATAACAAAGATAAACTGACAAGATTAAAAATTTATCTAATTTCAGATCTTTTTAAGATTTATTACTCATTTTCAAATTTTTTATCATTTTCAGTTTGTACAACCCCTGCATTTACAGCTGATATTCTAAAAATACTTGCGACTTTGCAAAACGTAGCAAGGGAAGATCCCACTGCATGATTAAATTTAAATCTACAGATCACTATCCATTCCTATCCTGTTAAAACTTCCATTTTTAGCTGTTTTTGGATAAGGAAACAAATATTAGCATCTATATAGTCCCATTCTGTATGATGCAGTCAATCTAATTTTCCTTTTTTTTTTGCTGTCAAATCTGTCTGACAAGGGACTATACAATACTAAGATCAGAGACAGAAATGGAATAAAGGCTGTTTGTCGAAATGAAACATATTTTACCCAGAAAAAGAATAACCAAAAACTGTATTGGTCAATAGCATCAAATAAGTTTACATCTATTGAAACAGCCTTGCGAAAGGACAGGCAAAACTGACATTTATACTTAGAATGGCATTTAAATTGCAGGTACAAAAACAAAGCAGGGCTGATGGCCACATGATGTTCAACAGAGTAATACAAATGACCCGAAGAGAAAGCAGAAATATTTCTTCAAGCTACAACAGGAGAATTGAAAAAAGGCTGGAAATGGATAGCTATATCACCAGCTATTAATTAAAACAAAAGACCAATTACCTATCTAATAAAGATTTGGGAGGGAGAAGAATTATCAAAATGCCTTATCAAAATGATTTCAAAATTATAGTTATAAACTTGGAAAAAAAGGAAGGTAAATGGAAAACCAATCTTGACGGTAGTTATAGAATCGTTGTAATAGTTACAAAACTTTGAAAGAAAAAGAAGGTAATAGAAAATCAATCTCAGCAGAGCAATTCTATAATTGTCATGTAGCCAGCAGTTTTTGGAATTTAAACGGGTCTGTGTGAAAAAAAAAATCACAAGCAGCTTTCAGACTGTGCTTGGTGCCACTACCCAAACCAGCAAGGCGATTTAAGAATAATCCTACCCGAAGCAGCCAGAAGTAGCTCTTCAGTGAAAGAAATACTTTTCCTGAGAACTGGGTTCATAGGGCTAGAATGAAGTGGGTTAGAGCTAGACCCAGAGCAGAGGAGACAGGGCTGTGTAAGTTGTGGGGAACCACAAGACAATGTTGGGGAACTGGGAAGCAGGAAAATCTTGGGTCCCCCCCGGGAAAGTGCTGTGGAGAAAAGCAGTAGAGAAGAGATGATAGATTTCAGAAAACGACTACAAACAAAACAAGAGGAAAAGAAGAAAGAAAAACAAAAAAGCAAAATGAATCAAGCAAAACCTGGTTGGGAAGAAAAGAACAGCCAGCAAGCAGCATATGAATGAACTGTTATGGATTTACAGTTCACAAGATGACAAATACAATGTGATGGAGGGGTACATTCAACACAATATCTGCATCTAGGACTGCTCTATTTTAAAGGCACAATTTCATTTTTTTTAATGTCCAGCTTATTCAAAACTGAATGGGTTACATAGGAGTTTCATGGCTATCTTCCATGAGACTAAAAGAAAATCCTTGTTTAGGTGAGATGGGCGGTGTAGAAATTTGATAAATAAAAATCCCTTGTTCAAAAGGATTTTGCCTTTTCTGATGGAAATGTTAGAAGCTTGCTTTCAAAGCCTTCAATTTTAAAAAGTTACTTTGCATTTCTTCATTTTTAAAAACAAACAAAGAATCAAAGGTGTTCCCTTCTTCTCGGTTTCCTCCACACATATACATTTGGGTAAGTACCAAAATCTTCATTCAGAAAATAGTCAACCTCAGTATAAGCTACTCATTTAGTAAGCAAAGCATAATTCTTGATTTTAAGACTCTCAGCTTCCATCCTTGAAAAACTTTATCTAAAGCTAAACTTCCCACCTGTAATACCACATTATTATGAGCAGTGAATCTCTGACCTTTTTAAAAACTTAAATATGACTGATATAATTTACATTGCTTCAGCATTTCCTATACTTTATTTTGGAAGTACAGGTAGTCATAAGCTTACAACTGTAATTGAGCCTGCATATATATCTTAACAACAACAACAGCCAAACTATTTTCTTGCAAACTTTTTCTCAAAGAAGAATGACAAAGAGGCAATGTTCATATATGGCTGCAGATATGATGTGGTTTCCACAATGTTTCTCCAAGTTTTTGAACAGGCCTCTATTCACGTATTATCTTCTGTGCCTTTTCCCTAGCCCCATCACTTAAATACTGTGCACTATCCAAAAGAGAATCTTCAAAAATACTTTGGACAACTACAGTTGTTATTCTCTGCCTGGCTTGAATCAGGCCCTTGGGGGTCCCTGCCTCAAAATCTTCAAGCAAAAGTTAAAGTGCTGGTTAATTTGTTTTATTTTTACTTTATACTGTATTGTTTATTAATCATTGTTACTTGTTTCAGATATTAGGGACAATCATTTCTACATAAAATACCACTGCAAATGATTTTTCACTAATATTTTTGGGTACGTGGAATGGATCATCCAACTTTACATTGTTTTCTATGGAAAAATGTGCTTTGGTGTAAGAGCATTTTATTTTTATTAATTAATTAATTAAATTTGTATGCTGCCGAAATCCGAAGACACTTAATTGTGGATTAAGAGCACTCTTCTGGAACGAATTATGCTCACAATCCAAGGTTCCACTGTATAGATATAACATATATATATATAATGTATATAGTATATAGTGTATAGTAAGTGGAATGGGCATGGGTTTGGGTGGACTCCAGGAGGCAGTCCAGGACAGGGAGGCCTGGCATGCTGTGGTCCATGGGGTCATTAAGAGTCAGACATGACTGTGTGACTGAATAATAAAAGTATATTTAAATACACGTACATTCTTAGTGCATAAAAGAGTATCAAGTGAGGAAGAAGCAGAACAGGCTGTACAAACTCCTTATAAACCTAACACAGGTATAAACAATTTCTTATACAGCAATTTCTTAGAGCCATTCTTTAAATTAGACTAGAAAGATGAGATTATTGACATTTGATCCTACTGTGGATTAGTAGACGTCTCTCTCAAGAAGCTTGCATCACCCAGATCACAGCTAGTGGAAAGGAAGGCAACAACTAGTTTAGGATCCTATCGTTCCTTGGATTTTTTCATTCCTCCTTCTCCAAGTTCTGTGTGTCACTCAAGGAAAACCTGACTAATAGCTTGAGAATCACTGTGTTAGTATGAAGAGTAAAACAGCAATGTGAAAGAATGCTTCTATTCTGCTCCATTCTGATTCCAATATGGCAGGTATACACTCCATATATAAAAGCACTGGATTCTAATATGGAATTTTATGTTATAGATTGTAACATGAAAGGTATCTTATTGCCAATAGGCCAGGGGACCCCAGAGTGATATGGAGCCCATCAAGTGTTCCATCTAATGAGTTTATATACATATCAATATATAATGGTTCTAATTCTACAATTTATAATACCCCCTTTCTATTGGCTGCATACTTTGGACCCATACTTATTCTAAATTTGTTTATTGCTATATTATTATTCTATTTACTGCTGTCTTGTAAATATAGCTGCTATACCAGAGTAGAATTTCTTACATGTCTAACAATGCTTGGCCAATAAAGTACTTGAATCTGAAGTGGCTAGTCTGATTGTTGTTGCCCGGGGGTTGGGAGATTATTGGGTTTTATACTGGGGTTGTATCTTTGTAAGCCAAGAGTGACTCTTAGAAAGTTAGGCAGCCATATACATTTTCCTAAATAAATAAATAAATATATTATCTTCAAAACATTTTGTAAGCTGCCTAGGGTTATTGCAACAATGAGATGGGTGGCATCCAACTAGCCTTTGTTCAGTTGGTTACAAAGACGTGTGGATACAGGAAAAGTTTTGTTATAACCATTTGTACATTTTTATAAAGACATGGTAGACTATTGCCCAAACTTATTATGGTGCCTTTTAATCTCCATAATGTGTAATATAATGTGGAGGAAATGAAAAGATAATTCCTTAGGATAATCTTAGTGTATCTGTTATGTGTCAGTTGCAGAAGCTGTTCAGGTGCTATAGAATTCAATAAACAATTCAAAGATTTATGTAAAGAGATACTATATGCCAAAAACAGAGAAAGGCAGTGAGTGAAAAGCTAAAATAGAAAAAAACAAAGTAAGCAAAACAAATTACAAACAAATTAAAATAACGTGGGTGGAAGCACCTTACCAGTTTTGGGTGTCAAACTCAAATCTGTATCAGAAGAAGAGGACTGTCGACTGTAGGACTTGGAAGGTGAAAAGGAATAGATTTGGTTTTTCAGAGGGGTGCAGGGTCCTGATGAATGAGGATTGGGGTTGGGATCTTCATTGAAAGGAATCCTGCCAGAAGAAGGTGGAAACATATTCAGTGATCCTACGTCAAAGGACCGGGCTGAGAGCAGCATGATCCTAAAACCAGGATGTGGGCAGGAAGGGAACAGGGCCAATAGGTCACTTGAAATGGGAAGCTACATTAGGATGCCCACAGGCATTGAAAAAAAATTGTTCACTGCACGACATCATGGAGGCAGATGGGTATTATTGGTCAGCCAAACAAAAACCACAGCTAAAGCATAAAGCATCGAAAAGCGGGAAAGTAAACAAGAACATAAAACCCATCAAAACCATGGCTGCAAGAATGCAGTTATGTTTTTTGAACCAGATTATTATAAAATAAAAGAAAGCAATGATTGCAGGTTATATATCTGTGCCTTGGTGTACATAGACACATATTTATATATATATATATATATTTATATAAACACACATATATATTTCCAAGAAAAAATGTTTCCTTATCCGTTAGCATTTGCAGGGTGCCACAGCTAAAAACAAAGCAAAAGAGGAGAATCATACCCATACATTGTACTTACAATCTCTGCTACCTTGAGCATTGCCTTACCTGTTGGTCCAGTTTGAGACTTCTTGCACAGAAGCATTTTTGAGAACATTTGGATCAAGCCTGAAGCCCAATCAAAATGTACATGTCTCCCCCTACTACAAGAGAGATACCTGAGATGCAAATGTCATTAATGGAGGGGAAAAAAGGAAGAAAGAAACAGGTATGCGCACACTAAAGCAAAGAAAGGTCAGAAGCTATCCAAGAGGTCTCTTGTTTTCTCTGACTTAACAGAGGATTATAAAGGACTTATCTGGAGGAGAAGAACTCTGAAGAGGAAAGGCACCTGCCTACACTGCCTGCCTGCCTGTCACTGTGCCTGCCGCCTGTCTCTCCCCAGCTTCTGAATCTGAGCAGTCGCGTACCAGCGTAGATGAGAGTGGGAACAGACACAGAGAAGTTCTGAGTAAGCCGTGAGCCAGTAGCAGAGTGAATTGGACTGTTGTGAGTCGAACGACATCCATGGTTGGGTGGATGAGCCAGCAGAGACCTGAGAGAATGTGCAGTCAAGATCGAAGGAAAGGAAAAAAAATACATACAAAAAAATATGGCAAAGTTATATTTAAAAAATAATTCTAGGGTGTTCCAGTTACTGGAAGGTTGTGGTTGTGGTTTGCTTGTTAGTAAAGAGCAAGCTCTAAAGCAGGGGTGTCAAACGTAAGGTCTTTGGGGATTCTCAATGTGGCCCACTCTACTTGTAAGAGATTGCAGCCGATTCAATCAGGGGTGAGTGGGAAATTGGGAAGCTTCCTGAAAATTCAATCTACTTAGGAAATGGCTCCAGCTGGCCAGGGAAGTTAGCTTAGCCCTTAAGGCAAGGAACTCATTAATTATAATCTTAAACTAGTTAATTAGATAATTATAAACTGGTTAATTATCATCACACACAGAAGATGAAGAAAGAAGTTACCAGATAATCACACATAACCTTCCTCTTCCTTTTCAAAGATTTACATCGAGAAGAGGAATTTGGGAGATTGATATTTAACAAAGTGCAACCTAATTTGTTTTAAAATATAGGATATGTAGACATAGCTTCCAGGAATCTATCTGAAAGAATATGTGCCTTTGTTGAAATGTTTGAGTTTTACACCCCTGCTCTAAAGAATTGAGACAACTCTTAAGAAAACAGCTAAGCATTACTTGATTAAAATGTAATTATAATTGTGCCAAAAGTTTAGCTGAAAAGCTAAAAAAGCCCCCATAATCTTTGAAACCTGAATTCAAAGAAATGAACTGGACCAACTTAATTTTATTTCTAATCAATATAAATGTCTACATATGCAAAGTGAAATCAATGGCAGATTTATGCTATTATAAAAAGCAATTAAGTTATGGGATAATTCAAATAAAACTTAAAATAGAATTCTCACACTTATATGGGTGACCCCAGGACAAAAAAAATAAGTATTTCTAAGTTAAAGAGAGACTTCTATAAATAGATTTCACTTGGTTAAATTATAGTTTGAAATTTTCAGTAAGCATGACTAAGATAATCTCACATTTATAGCCACTTTTCCTCTTTAGATTTCAATGAAAAAGGTTATATAATTGCAAGACATAGAGTAATATATTCTCATTGGCATTTAGTTTTACCAAAGTACCTTCAGATTACCAGTACTATTTCTATTTCTCTGGCTCATTCTAAATGTTGAACTCTGTGAATGGTGCTAAACTGAGAGTCGGCCAATTTTATTGAGTGAAAAGGCAGCCAAACTTAAATTTGTTCTGAATAAGAGAAAGGAAAGCATTAAAGACAGCTGTAAAAACCTGACAGCATTCAGTTATGACATATAAACTTATAGCAATTAGGGAGACTTTTCCTCTTATGTCCATGCTGCAAAATACAAACTTACTATTGAAGCAATTTAACTTCAATTGCTAACTAAGAAGAGAAAGCACTCTGGAATGCAGAAGAAGTTAATGCCATCACCAGCAATGCTGTACCCCACTGCAAGAATTACATGTGCTGTAGCTGAGGCATCTGATGCACTATATTTTATTCCTACAACATCTAATCAAAGGGTTCAGTTCAATTACTCAGATTTCTCAATACAAAACAATTTATCAACATAAAAGGGACACAGTTAAGTATAATCAAAGCAAACCAACAAAAATATGCAACACAATGTGAATTTCAAAAGAATACACAAAAGAATCTTTCCAGGGAACGCTTAACTCATACTTACTCCTTAATCTCCTTGGATGGGGAATTACATGCAGGTAAGAATACAGGTGTGTTACTTAATTTGTCCAGGGTACAGGCTGTTCCTATGGCTCGCACTACTAGTCCAGATTCTCCCTCCAGATCAAAACACTGCAAGTAGCCAACCACTGCATTGCCTCTCATTTCTAGCACCTTTAAGCCAATCTTCCTTTGTAGTTCCCCTACCAAAGAAATACACATCAGTTAATGCAGAATTAACATAAAATGATTTTGAAGACTAAAGATATGAACTTTCATTGTATTACAATTTAATTGTACTACAATCTAGACAAGTTTGGTGTAGTGGTTAAGGTACTGGCTTAGATACCATGAAAGCTGGCTGGGTGACTTTGGATCAATCACCAAGAGACGGGGAGAAAGTATCTACTTGGTGCAATGTTGTCCTCACTACTCTTCAGTGGCACCAACTGCTACATTTTTAGGAACCTGCTGGTCTTATAAGTTCACCCAGGTGTTCCCTGTGGAAATATTATTTTTTTCCTTTCTTCCCTTATGCATATGCTTTTGTATATGCCACTTCAATTCATCAAAATTTATCTGGCTGTATTTTAATAATTTTTTATTTGTGCATTACTTCTAGATGGTCATATAAATGTATTTTTCATTTTTTTATACAGAAGTAAACTTTTTTTGGCTACAGTCTGAGCTCATGCTTAGCCATCTAGCATTCGGGGACAAATTTTTAAAATAATAAATGAATAGAGATCCTGGCAACACCATGATTCCTATCTTAGAACTATACTGGATTAACTTCCAATTGTATGGAAAAAAAATCCATAAAACTAATGGCTGAGATAAGTTGTTCACACATTCAGTGCCTAAATTTATCATCCTGAAAAGTTTATTTTCATAGTTCAATGATACAAAGGGACCTTTGAAATTCCAACATGCCAAAGCCTACGTAGCTGCTTTGTAACTTTAACTACAGTTTCAGAACAGACTAGAAATTACCACCATCTCTATTTGTAAATTATTGTTGAATTAAGTTATATGTTAACAGATAAAATGCTTACCAATTCTGAGCTACAAATGAAAAAGCAATATCATTGCCTTTATTACTTCCATTATATCTATTACAGCACACAGTATGCAAAGAAAATACTGTCTCTTTCTTTTTTAGGGATATAGTTGCTACATTTTTATTTATTGTTATTCGTATAATACCTTATTAGTTTCCAGATATTAAATAATACAAACCAAGTCATTAAAAATACACAATGGTGCAAAGCATTTATTACTGACACCCCAATTTTTTAAAATAAAAATTAAACCTACCTGACATTAACGAAATAAGCCTCTGCCTGGCCTCATTTGATGCTCTTGGTGTACGGATTCGGTCTATCCATTGATACTCTGGGTCTTCGTTAACTACAAGTTCTTCTACAAATCCATGAATAATTACAGCTTTATAGCATTTTGGAACCGATGTAGCTGTTAAAGATATGGTATGACTTATATTTAACCAGTCAAAATAATCACATGAACATTCTGTAAAGTTTGATTCAAGGAAGCCCCACATCCCTAAAGTATTTAAAACAAGGAACTTTAAATTGTAGACGTGCACCTTTGCTAAATGTGATACTTGGAACAGAAGGCAATGAAAATGAAATATCAGAGGATGAACTTGGAGGAAGAATAGCTTTAATCAAAAGTAACCTCACTAAGGACAGCAAAGGCTGTTGTAACAAGTAAGAGAGGACCCAATAAGCCAAACCAATGTTTATCAACCTTGGTAACATTAAGATGGGGAATTCTGAAGTCCACACATTGAGAAACCTTACACTAAAAAGGCAACTATTATGCACTAATCAGGAGTATCGAAGAACGTGTTACGTGCTGCAATAGAGGAATCTAACTGGGAATTCCAAAAGAAACCTAAAAACTCTTATCTTAAATGAATTGAATTAATTTGCTGGTTCTTTCATTTCTCATATACAGAAAAGTACGTTTTTTTACTTACTGCAGAAAAATTTTACTCCACATGATGACTGTCTAAAACGGTTTAAATCATTAAAAAGGTCTACCTTCACCATCACACTGATCTCTCCGCGTATTCCTGGATGTAAAAAATAAATGAGAATTTAAATGAGAACACAGAAATTGAAGTTTGTAACTGTCAAGTGGCTTGATGAAGCTTTATCATTCTAAACCCTGACACAATTTAGATAATGATTTCAGAAATAAAATACAGTAAGTAATAGAAAGAAAAGCAAAATTATAAACCAGGTTACACTTTAATTGGAGTGGTGTCCATGATATGGTGTTAACTTCTGCTGGAAATCAGTCTCTCTTATGATTTATTTTATACAAAGTAGAATCCTTTATTTGACCTTATTTTTTATACTGCCCAATTGTTAGCTTTACAGGTGGTCCTCAACTTATGACTGTAAGTGAGCCCCGAATTATGGCGGCAAGTGATGCCAATCACTAAGCAAGTAATCATATGACCATGACAGATTTCACAACTTTTTTTAGCAGCGGCTGTTAAGTAAATATGGTGGCCATAAAGTGAACACGACAAGTGTAAAACAAATCAATTGTTTGCAATGAGCGTTTTTTTACTAGAAACCAGTTTCATGTGAGCCCCAGACCTGGTCACATAATCAGGTCTTGAGGGCCTTTCAGATTACTGCATCCAAAGGGGTGGGGCCAATCTAATTTTGGGAAGAAGGATGTTCCATAAGATGGGCATCACCGAGTATGGTATAGAAGATGGTATAAGGACTCCTGCCTTGGGCAGGGGTTGGATTAAAAGAACTCCAAGGTTCCCTTCTGGCCCTAGGATTCTACGAGAAGGCATTTCTCCTGGGATCCACCAAATGTAGATCCCTAGGTGATGATACTCACCTAGTATCTGCCTTCTAAACAAGACCTGATAGGGTAGTCTGATGTTTAAGTGGGGAGAGGTGGTCCCTCAGAATACCCTGGCTTGCTGTGACATAAAACACTACATGAAAGACATAAGTAATAATTTGTGGTAAATTGGAAAGCTGAACATTTAGTGCATTAAACTTCTTGGAAACAATTATGCTGGAAATATAAGGCACTCTCAATTAGTAAGTGTAAGACTGGAGGTACAGCAGGAATTTTGTCTGTTGCTGCAAGAAATCACTCCAAAACTGTGACCTAACTGCAAGCATAACATAAAGGCTAATGCCACTTAAACCTACTTCTTTAGTGTGTTTGCTCACCAGCCTTTGAACTATAGACCAATGAAACATGACACGGAGTCAATGAGTTCATCAGGAAGCTGGCTGGGGAACAACTTCTTTAATGACCCTATGTTCTGTCCTTCAAGTTCTGGAATGGCTCATACTGTAACTTAGATCTGACACTATATGTAGAAATCAACAGATGCTGCTTCTGTAAGTACATTTTTAAAAGCAAGTCTTTGGAAGAAGAAAGTTCTTTTAAGAACACGGTCTGAATGACAATTTTAAGAACCCAAGAACGAACAGAATTCAATTTATAGTCTGAATTCTCATTCACATGACCAGATTTTTCCTGATAACATTATTATTGATGTCTTTATGAAAGTTAAATGCAGCACAAATTATAAATAAAGCCTCTTAAAAATGTCCGAGATTTAAAAAGAACAACATATACAGTAGGCAGAAAAGAACTAAAAGAAAACAAAACTAACACTCTTCTATACAAATGCAAAGAATTATATGCATATTTCTCTCCATACCCAACCCCCGTTTCCAATTCTGTCAACAAAGCTCATGCAGGTTTTGTCTAATAAAAATACAGATAGTCTTTGACTTATGACTGGTTGCTTAGCGACCATAAGGTTACAATGGACCCCCCAAAAGCTACTTACAACCATGTTCCAAAGTTCCAGCGGCTGCCCCGTTGTGGTCATGTGACTTCACTCTGGGTGTCTGGCAACCAGTCCACATTTACAGCCCTTTGCAACATCCCACAATCACATGATTGCAATTTATGACATTTTTGCTGAAAACTGGCATTTACTACCAGTCTTTAGCAAAAATACCCCTAACTGAATAATGGGTTTGCTTAAGGAACATGGTGTTTACAATCCATTACAATCGTTGAGGACTATCTGTATTTTATAATAACTGAAAATCTCACCGTGTATTGTGTCATAAATTGGAAACCAGCCAGAAATAACTGTAGCTGCTTCGCTGTAGAGAAGAGGATCAATATCAATGTAAACTTTTCCAATAGCATCATTAGCACTGTAAGTGTCATGATCAAGGACAGTTATCTGTAGAGGCTCATCTTGTAAATCTTCATCATCCACCTAAAAAAAGAACAACAGTGAAGCTTCAGTGTTTTACCAAACAGAGCCATTAAGAAAAACGGTGCTGAGTGAGATATATAATTTATCTAAACAAATGAGACCCAACTCTGCTTTCTGTTTGTTCATGAAATGCATATTAAGCTGAAAACAGAAATCAAATGTTTCTGATCACTTCTTACAATCGTATCAAAAAAAACCTGGATGTAAAGAGGAAAAGTGTGATTAACCCTGAGGCTTCTTCACATAACTAATTTAATCTCTTGGTCCTCTGAGATACAGGCAGCAAGTCCTGTCCTCCCAAAAGAGCAGGCTCACTGCTGAACCAAATCACTGTGAACCACTTTATCTTATGCATGTCCACCATCCTGTTTTTCCTCCAGATAACAATGTCTACAAAAGGCTTTTGGACAGGTTCTTCAAACATAAAAACTTAAAACCTTTTATAAACAGACACAAATCTCCTCTCATCTGTATTTTTCCACACCCTTTTTCTCTTCTTTCACATTTATTATTCATATAAATATTTTTTTTACCAAACTGCAATATTTTCAAATCTGGCAGGCAACTTAAAATACAAAATATTTAGGGGTGTGCATGAAAAACATAGTTTTCTTTCAAAAGACCTTTTAACTAAACTTTGATAACTTAATTACTCTCGCCTCTTTAAATATTTTCTTAAAAAATCTTTCATGGTTACAGTTTTTAAGCCTTGATATTTTATTCTGCACCACCCAGGGTCCCTCTCTGTGGGAGATAGGTGGTTTAGAAATATGAGGAATAAATAATAAATAAACCCAAACAAACATAGGGATCCTGCTGAATTGTTCCACCAGGCAGGCTGCAATCTGGTAAAACCCAAACCACAGACATCTGGTTCTTCCAGATATTGGCAGAGACAAAATCTGGAGAAGCCTTATGAGACGAGTAGGCCAAGGGGGATACCACCTCTGCCCTCTCTTTTCATCTCCATCCTACTGGCCTGCGTGGTGACCTGCCCACTGAACTTTCAATGCTTTCTCTAACTACCATTATGCTGTCCTTGAAGTCAAGGGCAGCAGTGGTGATGGCTAAAGGCTGGATTATACTTCTCTGCAATTGTACTTATGCAACTGTACACATCTTGCCATTCAGAGATGGCTGCACAGCTATCCCATTCATAGCTCTGCAAATGTGAACGTTCCTGTTAGGAGGCGCTTTAAACCACAAAGTTGCCTTCCGTCTGCCTCCCAGTAGGAATCAACCAATCGGCATGCTTTATGCGCACCTCCGCAACGTGCAGTTCAGGTTTGGGAGGTGTGTGCGTTTGACCATCTGAGACCATCTGCAACCTCTGCTTACCAAAAACCCCTTGTGCTGCATAGGTATGCATCAATGCCTACTCACAACTGTGGAGAAAAAAACTTTAAAAGCTATGAACTATAAAAGCTAAAACCAGCCTTAAGAGGAGGGAAGGTGAGACCTAGCAAAACTGTAGATGTGAAAACTGGAAGCCAATTACATCAGAGGCAGCAGCTTTGCAACTAACCTTTCCCCACAATTTTCCATGCCCTCCTTTCTTCTCTACTACTCCTTAGCCACTGTCATATGCTCACCCTCACTTGATTTTAAGCACAGAAAAAAAGGAAGTAAAAAGGCCTGAGGAGATGGAAGGAGGGTGGATATAGGATATTCTTGAAGTCAAAGACATTGTCCAACCAACCTCGACTCCAAGTACCTGAGAACGCACAGAATTGTTTTTGAAAACAATATATTTCGGAGACAGCAGTTAATCTCCTTGCTCACTAACAAAAATGTGACCTAACACAGCAGAGCTGGAGTCATATGAAGATGTAGAAAAACAAGGAGTCCAGCTCTGATATGGAGAATACGGAGCTATAAACAACAAATTTATTTCAATGTATCCAACCATCCCGTCTGCTCTGTCTTCCCAGTCTTTCTATACTTCCTCTTAACCACTTCCACAGATGTCCTTCCCATTTTCTCATTTTCCCTTATTTTCCAAAATACTTCTGCTTTCAATGTGCATATCTTGGTCCAGAAAAAGGGCACCCAGAAATGGAATATTGTACATACCAAAAATACCACAATAATTTTACATAGCTTGCATAAATTATCTTGAAAAAAGGATAATTTGCAGATACTGATAACTTGAGAAATTGATCGTACATTTATTTTACCATTGAGTTTGCTAGCCTTGCAATAATTCTGCCTTTGAGCCGATCAATAAAGTCTACTTCTGGCAAAGGGTGAATATGTGTGTGCATGTGCTTGTCTATTTACCTCAAATTTAAACCACTCCGAGTTCCACTGAGGATTGAGAGATTTGGGATAGACATCTGTCTTAAATGTGGTGTTACCAAACTTTACCTGAAAAATATAAAAATATGTTAAAAATTGAAAGCAAAATCATATTTGCCTTTGCATTTTATTCTAATGTGCCCACTTATAGTATTTCTTACACAATATTAAGCAATTATTTTCAAGAACCTAATTTTTAATGGACATATCAATTTCCCAATCATTGCTATTACAATTTTGTTCACAAAATAAAGCAATAACTATTTGTAAGTATTTCATACACTTCCATTTTCTTTCCTCTTCTGTTTATCATTAAATATGATCCTTAGAATTATAACCTTATTAAATGATGCCTCCTGGACAACAATGGTATCAACAATATAAAAATATCCTTATGGTTTGTTTCCAGGTTGTATACTTCAAGTATCTGAGTTTTACCCAACTGCAAGCAAAATACATACTCCAAAGAAATTAGCCTAACTTGGCCCATATAGGTTTTAAATGTGTGCTGTAAAGCTCCAGAGAAAGTTTGGAAAGCACAGGGTGCACAAAAAACAGTTCACTTAATTTTGAATGTAGTATTTTATATACATACTTCTATAATATGGACTAAATTACACAGGAATGGCAGATCCAAATTAGTTTCACCCTAATATACTTTAAGTCTTAAACAAATTAATACCATAATACAAATATACATAATACAAAACCATACCCTAAAATGGTTGGACAGATGAGCCAATAGTCCATCTCAGTGCCATTTTCCCTTTAGACAGAATGGACTGTCAAAAATTTACCAATCTGGAAGGGAACAATGTTAATGATTTGTCCCCTTCTGCCAATTTTTACTTTTTGCATTTTAAAATCATACCTTTAGTGTGTTACACTATCTGAAGATAGTTGAGACTACTGTACCTCTGTCACATGCAATACAATCTCATATAATGTTAAATCTCAATACAAATAAAGACTGCTTATTTCAAAACTTTTTATCTATGCAACATCGTTTTTATCTATGCAGCCACTTGGTCTAGTGATTAAGGCACCGGGCAAGAAGCCAGAGGATCATGAGTCTTAGTTTTGCCTTAGGCATGAAAGCAGACTGGGTGACTTCAGGCCAATCATATAAATAAATACATCCAAAAACAATACAGTAATTAATATTTTAGTGTCATCTTAAGAATCATTGCTGGCAGCAACCCTAGTTACTTCAAAACACTTCAGCTCTGATATGGAGTCCTAGTACAATAATATTTTTATTTTATCTGAGCTTATATTGAAGCTCAGAACAAGCTGTTAGAAATCACAATTATATATGAACAATACTGACAGTATGACAATATAGTAAATGTAAAAATATTATCTAATCTTACCACAAACATAACTGAATCAATATCAAGTACTGCCACTGAAAAGTAATGTTCTTCTAGCTCCTTAAATGTTCATAAATAAAGTATATTCAAAAGGCCTTTTCAAACTTTCTGAAATTGGATTCAAAATGTAATTCAAGAGGGAATTAGGTACACAGGATCAGAGCTAGATGAGAGAAAGCTCTAAAATGTGGCATGACCATATATATATATTACAGGGGTGCAGCAGCCAAGCGGTTAAGACCCTGGGCTTGTCGGCTGGAAGGTCAGCAGCCCAAGTTTGAGACCCAGGCTCCATGTAATGGGGTGAGCTCCTGCCAACCTAGCAGTTTGGAAGCACGTAAAGATGCAAGTAGATAAATAGGTACCGCCTAAGTTGGTGGGAAGGTAACAGCATTCCATGCGCCTCGGCATATAGTCATGCTGGTCACATGATTCCTGTACACACTATTTGGAAGGTCAGCACTGAAGTCTGAACTGGTTTACACTTCCTAAGATCCAGCCAATGTAAGAGGTGAATCAGGAAAAGTTCCGTATCGTACAAATTATCTTCTGGATATGAGCCAGAAGATGGAGAGCAAAGGTGAATCAAGTTTGCCAACAAACTATTTCAAGAGTTCAAACGGAAAATCACTGAAACGTGAAACAACTCCTTAGCCTGCTGAAAGCAAGAAATGCCCCATTTTGGGATATTCAGAAGGTAACAAGTCAGAACACAGTAAAGAATGAATTCAGTGGCATACAAATTTGAAAGCACAGATATATCACAAAGCTCCTTCAATCTCCTATTACAGCCGGATAAACGTACGTGAGGTTTGTGAGAGGGTTTTCAGAGTTCAAATGCAGGGTGGAGGGTTCAAAGGCAATATGACAGCTTACAGGGTAATTTTGGATTAGATTTAATTTTGAAGATGTAAGCAGTTCGCATCACACTGACCTATGAAGTCCCTGAGTTCATGTACTGTATATGACACCCTCTGGTCACAACAGATGGCTCTCTGAAATCTTCCTTTTAACCCTATCCTGACACAGCTCATGAAGTACCACTGTTTTCTATGAAATTAAGCATGTTGATATTAAAATAACTGTCATTTCTGGATGTCTGCTAAATGACATTCAAAAATAAAATTTATTCTTATTCCTGGTTCTGGAAATAGTGGCTCCTCTGGGTTCAGATGACATATGTTGATACATACAAATGTATACACACAGACAGATATAAATACATACACACACACAAACATATTTGCATACATATACTGTATACACACACATATACATAAACACACAAAAGATACGTATAGATATATAGATGCTGTATAGATAGATGATATAAACACATGTACATATACCTATATCTATATAGACATATGCACACACATGTACATACACATATACCTATATCTATACCTATATCACACAATAGATACAGGTATAGTTATCTTGATTAAGGAGCAATAAGGAATGGGCAGCACATGTGATCTTCTTAATCAGGATGGTCTTAAAGGGTCTTGCAGGCAAACTGTCACGAAATCTCTCTGCTTAAAAAAATGTGTCAAAAACTGACAAAGCAAGGACACAGTTTGATTATCCGAGATAAAAACCAACGACTGTAGGTCAGCTGAAATGCTATCGCTGTCCTAAACTGACCCCTAACCCAGTTTTCATTTTGAACACTGACCCAGAAAATTTCATAATATCATCCTAAATGGGATCAGAGCCCCAGAGGAAGAGTGCACATTCCCCTACAGCCTACTTCTGCCTGTGACTTCCCTCTCCCATGGACCTGTGGGTGGGTGCATTTGTGAGAAGACAAATACTGAGAGTTGGAATAGCCCCATTTATAGGGCCGCTCTAGACTCTTGTTCCTCCACTCTCTGCATTCATGGGCCAATGGTAGGGGCCATCCACGGATGATAATTTCTTTCTGATTTATCTGTATTTGTGAATTCTTAATTCACATTTCTATTATCAGCACAGGTCATTTCCTCAAAGATATTTTAATTCCCCAAATCAACAGAAATAGATTTAAATCAGCCTTCCAAAATCTTTAGTTCCTTGTAAATGTGGCCACTACAATTCCCAGGATTCCCAGCCAATGAAAAGAATTAGTTATAACATATCTAGACGTCTGATTAAATTGAATTTTATAAAACAAAGAGATGGGAATTTACAAGATTCCACCAACTTGGAATAAAACACATCAAACTTGGAATAAGAACTATTTTATTCTCAAGCTAATTTGCAAAATATATAACATACGGTTCCAAACTCACCCAGTTACAGATTTTTGGCTACCCCAAATAGCTACTGAACTGCATTTTTATTTTACAAACCAGCATGGTAGATAATGATTCCTTTCAAAATGGCTTCTTAGGTAATTCCTGTATTCACTTCCATGTAAGAACTATTACTGATGTTTAGTTTTTTGACATTAGCAAATAGAACAGACTTGAAAGCTCCCCATTTCTATTGTG
>JANHZU010002743.1:106895-118732 GCA_032468055.1 Acrochordus granulatus | reverse complement strand
GTCCAGTATGGTTGAACCTCTGGCAGAGCTCTCATCTTCATTAGAGCACACAAGCCCCCAACCACAGCAAGGTGGTGGATCAGGCAAAAATAGAAATCATAAAACAAGCAGTTCCCTTTAATTAGTGAATGGAAACAAAGAGCGCTCTTATTATTCAGCACAGTGCAAAGAAATTGTTTAATATGCACTGCAGTTCTAACATTACATAACAGACTCAAGACAGTAGTTGCACCAATAACAAATTAAAAAATTACTTAAAGCACTATCCTACATATTATAAGAGATGAATTCAAAGCAGCCTATGCCCATGTAAGTGCTTATAAAATTATAGTTTCAGTTATTTTCTTTACTTGTGGCCAGCATGATGAAATGCGTTGTGTCAATATAGTTACATCTTTACTACTTTATTTTGGACCAAACACAACAGTTTTTCAGATTCATAGATGTATTTAGGTTCTTGGTAACACAGCTTTTGTGCATTTATATGAAAGCCCCATTATAGTTAAAAAGGGATTATACTCAGCTTTCTATTGTATATGGAATGGGAGGGAATACAAGCAATTGTATTCCCTGTCTTTAAAAATGAGGACAGTAGTGGCAGTAAATTAAGTACAGTATTCTCTTGATCAGCTTACTGCACATTTTATATTCAGGATCTAAGCCATTCAAAACAAATATTGCCATAGATATTTGTAGCTCAGGGTTGAACTGTGGGGTCTTTGGTGCCCTCTGAGCTTGGCTGTTTTCTTACAGACATTTCATTTCCAAAGTTGGTGACATTTGCAGTGCTAGAAGGGAGTGGGGTTTGCTTTCTTTTTGTTACTTGTGATATGTCCTTGTTGGTGGGAATACCACCATCCACATAATATTACAAGGTACTCTGACTTCCTTTAATTCCTCCATTTCTTTTATTTATTCAATTTATACAGCTACCCACCCCATGTGTTACTCAGTTTGTGTGTGTGTGTATTCTCAGTATACAGTATATTCTACAAACAGATTGCATAAATAAGGGAAAGTATATAGTCTTCTCTCACTGTTTTGTTAAACTGGAAACAGTCTGTTTTCTCATGTTCTCTCCATGCTCTGGCTTCCAGACCTGTATATATGTTTTTTATTTTATTTTAATGTTTTTTAATGTTTTAATTAATGTTTTTAATGTTTGTTTTTTGTTAGCCACCGAGAGTCTCCGGATTTTGGCGGCATAGAAATCTAATAAATAAATGTTTCATGTGAGGACAATGATTCCAGGATTCCCATTTTTCTAAGTACAGTACTTCTTACAATTTGACATGGTCAACACAATCAAAGGCTTTACTATAATAATGAAGCATGTGTTGACTTATCTTTGGTATTCTTTGGCTTAATTATCCAGCATGCATCAGCATTCATTTTGTGAATCTAGTTATGAGATAATTAGAAAAGCATCACTTGACTTTTTTTTTTTTTAAAATAAATTTTAAATCGATAGGAAGCCAGTATGCTTTCAAGGAAAGCACAAACCTCTGCTCTCATATTTATTTGCAAAACTGCCTTTGAATCCCATTAGAATAGTAGCAACTATCTGAAAGTCTACTCAAGGTTTTTTAATGACTGGTCATTTTCACTGGACAGGCATTTTCTGGTTAAGCAATTTTTCCATATTAGCCATTTGTCAATATGATCTCAAAATTCCAAGTGGTTTTCTGACCTAAAAAGTTGCCTGTTCTTGGTATTATGAGATTTACTTGCTTTTTAGTAAATTAATTAAATGGAGCCAGGTACAAAGCATTAATACCAGAATTGATCAGAAGGGCTTGCAGGTTCATATGACAAAATGTAAAAAGAACTGCAGGTTCAGAAAGAAACAATTGAGAAACAACTCCTTTTCTGGTAGATAGATCCATTTATGTGAAGACTCTCACTCCTCCAGGGTAATTGCATCGCAACAAAGTTTAAAAAACAGGCATCTGGACTGGATTTTTAAACTTTTTAAACTTTGTTGCGATAGATCCATTTAGTCTTCCCACTTCCTTTTTTGTGGGTGGGAAAATAACCTTTACTTGGCCTCAGTACATATCTCCTTTCCAAGTATGGTCCTGGGGTTTGAGAAAGTTGAAGTGTTCTTTGGCTGAAGGGATAAAAGCAAAATTCTTTAGCATCTTTACCTTTATCCCCTCTTTCTTCGTTCTATTTTGTAGTGCAGGCCACTTTCTTGAGCAACCTGAATTCCTTCATTGAGGTCTTTTAGCATGACATATCTCTCACATGACTCCTTCTCCATGCTCATGATACACAGAATCTTTAACTCGTCTATGATGCAGAACTAGTTTAAATGTGGAGATCCATAATTTACCTGTGTTTTGCCTTTCTCCTCCTAGTAACTTTGGGATTCGTTTGGTTTAATTCAGTTCTATAATTTTTGCCAACATACATGAGCTTGTAATGATCAATGGTGTGCCACTGAAATTTGATAAAAACATCCTTAAATGGTTTGGCATTTTTTTAAAGGAGCCATCATGAAGTACACCCTCTTTTTTAGATTAAGTAGAATAATTGCAATATATTTGATATGTATGGGGACTAATTAGGTATTTGCTAGCAAAAATCACACAGAGCCATTTCCTACAGCAACCAAGTTCAAACAGAATGATAAAATTTGAGCCAAGGAGAGGCTTTGACAGGTGCTTGATCAAAATTTGGTTGCTCTGAGCAGATAACCAAATACAAGAGGAAACTTCTGATGTCCTGATTTGAACCTGATGGATCATTAAGTACTGCAGGCTTGAATGACAATAATATCTCTGTGAACTGTCCAGAATGCTGTGACCCACTTAAAGTCCTATCTATAAAATGCAGAATAAAAATTTCCATGGATGAGCCATACTCAGATGCCAAGTGATATGCCCGATGAGCAGCTATTAATATACAAAACATTGAAAAAGTCATAGAGTTCACCTCTGCAACTCTTAGATCATCTTCCTTGGATGTCCAAAGCACTGGAAAGCACTGCTTCAGTGCATCTATGTATGGTGTATTGAGTTTACATTACAAATCTGCCAAGTGGTTTAGAAGGTAAAGAGATTCTCATAATCCTATTGGTCATATTGTTTCCATCCCAAATTGCAACATATAACCTACTTTATTTTCTAGAGCAACATTTTGTTTCCTCATGTGGTAACCAGATGCCTGTAGGGAGGCAAAAAATGCAACATAAAAGCATTAGCATTATCCTGTTTGCTGGTTTGCAGAGATATATTGTCTTTGATCTTGGAGATAGACTTATAGCTATTATTGCAAGTGGCCAATGATGACTTCCATGTTGAGTTAATTTATTCCCCTTTTAAAGCTGTTCATGTTGTGGGTTATCTCTTGCTTAATGTAACATCTGACTCTATCCAGTTTCTTCTGGAAGCAAATCCCACAGCATATGTACAATTCAAGATATTTACGATACAGTGTTTTGTCTGTTTTAAATCCCCATCATTCATTATATTACTAAGAGCTTTTTCCATTTAAATATAGGTCAGGCATAACTTATTCTTTCCCTCAAGTAAATGCCTTATAATAATCTGCATAATATAATACTTTTATTCTTAAAACCACAAGAAGTTTATGCTGGATAGTGAGGGTGGGTGGAGGAATGTTTAACTCCTGGTTAAATACACTGGTAGATAGTACATGACTACTTTGTACATTATCTTTGATGTTTCCACAAGGTAATCAAATTCAGAACAGTCCTTGCTTAACTTGTAGATTTTAGAATGAACATATTCAATAATACATGACAACACGCATACCTGAGAATGTTGTCCAGGAAGACTAGATATAAAACATGTTTCTAAGCTGGCTGGATTGATAAACTGTAAATACTTAACCTATTTATGACTCCTTTGCTATCTATATGCTCAGATCACAGTATAATTATTCAACATTACTTCAGTGATAGATCCCATCTGATCACTGAAAGAAGGCATCCTAAGAATCTCCAGTCTCCATGAGGTACACAGGACACAGATAACAAGGCAGGCTTCTCTGTAGCAGCCCTCACCTTGTGGAATTCACTTCCATGAAAACCTCCACTTTATTGCTTTATTGGTCTTTGAGGTTATATACTGCCCAGCATACTTTGAGATTGGAGTGGGTTATAAGACAAAAGGAGGGAGGGAGGGAGGAAAATCCAGAAATAACATATACTAAAGATTTGAGAAAAGACCGTGATGCTGGGAAAGACTGGAGGCAAAAGAAGGGGACTGCAGAGGATGAGATGGTTTGATAGTATCACTGATGCAATGAACATGAATTTGAGCAAATTCCAGGAGACAATAGAGGACAGGGAGGCCATGGGATTGCTTGATTTAGTGACTGAACAACAACGATTTGAGTAATGGTAACTAGTAAGACTTTACAGTGTCACTGTGATACTCCCATTTCTAGAATGCCTTCCTCAGGAAGATTGTAGAGAGTAAGAAATATGACTTTGACAGAACAATGCAAGAACCATTACCTAGGCCAGTAGGGCTGAAGTTGAAGGGAGTTGAAGTCCACCCATCTTAGAAATGTCAAGGTTGAGAAACACTGACCTAGGCAAAGAGAACTGAAACATTTGAGCCCTGAGAAGCACAATAATATTCAGAAGTGGCTTCGGCAAAAGCCTCCCTGATTCCCTGGGATATTAGAAGGAGAGGAATAAAACACAATCAGATTTGCAAGACTGTTACTTAGCCTCTCTCAATAAAATATAACTCTAATCTTCCTGTGGAATTGATTTCTAATCTGATTTACTTAGCATGGCTGACTAAGATGCATTTAGTCCCAAATTCAATTTAATATTAGAGACGGGCAAGGTCCTTTTTGTTTATCTGGATATTTTGAACTTTTATCAACTGCAATGATTTAGTTTTAACTTACTTTTTGGTTTTTGCATTATAATACTTAGTATTTTTTTTGTATGCCAGCACTTGGAAATTGAGAGTAAAATGTTTAAAATACTTAAATGCCATACAAATGAAATGTTGGGTCAATTTAAGAGTTTTGATAAGATCTAGTATCATATGAGTAGACTTTATCATAGCTCAGACTTTTTGGCTGTGCTGCACCATCACTACATCTGAAATCTGTCTTAAAGGGTCCCCCATTTATTTAAAATTGATGAAAAGAGGATGAAGAATATATTTTATTCTATTAATATGTCAACTTGATTTGAACTTCTATTCAAAGCTCTGCTCAGTAACTTTCAGTAAAGATGTTACATGGCTGGTTGAGGAATTCTGGGAGTCAAGTCCACACATTAAAGTTGCCAAGGTTAAGAGACACTGCAATAAATTACTCCATTAAAGCTTCAAATTGTCATAGATCTTAAGTACAATCCTGAGTATTGTTTCAAGTATATACACCTCCATCTTAAACTGATTATTATTTATCTCTCCTTCCATCTTCCTTCTCCTTGCAAATCCTTTTATACCCATATTTATGACAAAAATGTGAGTTCTACTTCTCCCTTAGGCAGGAAAGCCAACTAGGTGACTTTGGGCGAGTCACTCTCTTGCAGCCCAACCTGCCTCACAAGGTGATTGTTGTGGGGAAAACAGGGTAAAAGCATTAACCTCCTGTATGTTCAGTGAACATGTTCACTGTCTGGAGTTGATTAATTGGGATAAAAATGTAGTCTAAACATTTGGCTAACTATTCAACGAATTAAGATAATAAAATATAATACCTAAATATAGGCAAAACTATTTTTAAGAATGCATAATTGCTTAAATTTGGTAGGCCAAGAAATCTGCTAGAAATGCCAGGATTTAGACATATTGAACTCATATGTTTGAATCTTGCTTTCTTTCAGTATAATGTTTCAAGACCTCAGACCTTCTGTTCATTGCCCAGAGTCCCCTCCTCCCTCTTCCACCCCTAACCAATGCAGCTTGAACCTCCAGCTCCAGAGGTCATGGCTAATCAAGAAAGTCAAGCAGAAACAAGTTGGAACAACAATAATAAATAATCTGTTAAGGGACCTGGAGAGTGTGATTTGTTGTGGGTTCAGATGGAGGTCAGAAAAGCAAGAAATCAAAGGTCAGGTTTAGAAAGAAAGAGATGAAGAAGAGGAAGGTGGTTTTGGATTTGAACAGAATGAGCCAAACGAAAGTACATTCTATTCTATGACTTTAATGGCTGTCCAAGGTTACAAGAATTTCTCCTAAGTGCCAAAACTTCTAACCTTGGCGTATGAATCTAACATCCTCCTGGGGGTTGCCCCTCCATTTGGTCATGTGCAGTGTCTCTAGGCTGATCCCCTTCTTCATACATGGTTCAGTCCTGGTTTCCCTATAGAAGGTCCAGCTACTTCGCAAGTGTCTGTTTTATTCTTTTCAATATGTCCTGCTTCATCTAACCCCATATCTGAATAGATCAACCATGGATTGCAAAAGACAATTATTTCCAGCTTGATTCAGGAAGATCTTAAAGAAGTTTTCCTTTTTCCCTTCTTTCCCTTGTCATGCTTCTCTATGTCCTCTTTCTTTCCTTGCCCTTCCTTTCCATAGGCTAGGGTACATTAATTTAGAACCATCTGCTGAACTTCAAGCAGAAATAGTAATGGCTGACCTTGTGTAAACCTTTTCAGAGTTTTTAAAGAAAGCTCTTTGTTTCTTAAATCTCTTCAGTATTCTTTATTAAAAAAACAAAGATTCGTTTGGATGGTTGATTTGTATGGATAAGTAGGATATATGCGGAAATAAGCAGTGACCCAGTGTGAGAGTGAGAAACAGAAGAGTTAGCACAGATATCCCTGATTTCATAAAGGTTATGCCTGGGAGGCAGTATGACCTAAGAGCCTCAGGCTGCTGAATTTGGGAAGTGAAGTGGATATTGAGAGGAACTCTTTAAAGTCCTAATGTATTGAACAGAACTTGAAGAGCCTCAGTACAGATCCACAAAGAGAATTTTAAATGGCGTCCAGTAAAAATTTTAAAGAGCCACATACAGTTTGTGATGGTATTGCAAGATACTGGGTGATCCACAAAGTCACAGTATAAACTCATTAGATGTTGTGTGAGTGGAGAGGAAAATAGACAGATTCATCCTAAGCCTGGTTCTGGGTATAATAATTTAGGAATTATAATATTTTGATATAAGTTGACTCACTCAAAAACAGTTCATCAACTTAAATAAAGACATGCCAGATCCTTAAATAGCATAGAAGCAAAGCCAGAATTGTTACAAGAGTACTATAAGCACAACAAAATTCTAAATTGGAAGATGTTACAAAAACATATTAAATTAAAACAAAATGAAAGGCCCCAATTCATAACTATACAACTATGCATGTATTCTAGCAATAACTGAAGGTGTGTCAGTTGGCTGTAAATTACTTTGAAACCAGTAATAACTGAATAGGAGTTAATGCTAGTTTGCTTGAATTATCCTTTAGGGTTAATCTTTTCCATATGAATGCACATTTTTTCTACCAGATAATGATCAACTTTCATTAATCATTTCCCTAACCCCAATTATATTTCTTTCCTTGCTTGGGTTCAGCTGCAAAATAAAAAGTAGTAGTATATGAAAAACTGAACTTGATTTTTATATTATGGTCAGTGCAGAAAAATTCTAAGCTTTGGAAATAACTTCTTCCAAAAATATTCGTTATGCCACCCATTCTTAAAGGCTTTGGGCAGCTAACGATCTGAAACACTGCCAAGCAAGACTCTTCAAAAATAATAAAGCTACCCAATAGAATAAGCCAAATGTAGTATCACAATTATGCAAAAAAGAAAATGTGCAATAACATCTGTCCATCAAATTTAAATATCCAATCAATCACACTCTCCTCCTGGGCTTGATGTGTCTCTGAATTAATGATAGCTTCTGGTTTGAGTAAATTTGCTTAAAATTAAGCTACATATCCTTTGCAGGAAAAAAGAAAGCTGTTTGGTCTGTGTACAGCAGAATTCTCTATTACAGTCTTTCTTAACTTGAGCAACTCTAATCTGTGTGGGCTTCAACATGTAGAACTGCCCAGATATCATGCTGACTGGAAAATTTTGAGAGTTGAATCCACACAACTTAAAAGTTGCCAAATTTGAGAAACTCTGTTCTATTATTTTTTCAAAGAGACATGAAAACTTGGCTCTTCAAAAAATCATTTGGGGCTGTTGAAGAGTCTGTCTTCCAATGGTGACACATCAGATTTTTGTGGTTTCTGGCATTTTTCTGGTGTATGCTGTTATTTGTAAGTTGCTCGGTGTCTTTGGAAATGGAGCAGCATATAAGCTGAATTAATAATTTTCATAGCTGTAATGATCTATTCTCATTTTTGCCAGTCCATCCATGTAGCCTTAAACTCTTATGGAAGATGTGTACAGGATTTACAGAATAAGCTATATCCTGAATTTGAATTCTCCAAAGTTGTTTCATAACTTTAGACTGTGCATGCATTATTTTTATACACACAAGGAAATAACTGTTCAGTAGCTATTTTCAATATAAATCTTTCATCTATACGGGTTAATCCAGAAATCAGAGGAGGTTCTTAAATGATAGTGGTTAACCAAACAGGAATTAGCCAACTCTGTCTCAAAAGGATAAGACCCTGTGGAGACTTCCCCATTGGCTCTCTCCAGGGCCACCCCTGTCCTCCACTGGCAACCAGCTTTTCTGCAAGGCAACAGATGAGAGCAATGATCTTCCCAATCCTCTTCTTTGACTCATTTGTAATGTGTACTCTTAAGTCACTTTATCCTTGTTGGAAAAAAAAGATGGGCCATATTATGTCTCACTATATTTTTTATGGGAAGGAGACACTCTTTGTTGGCTCCTTTAATGAGATCTGTCCAGTATGGTTGAACCTCTGGCATAGCTTTCATCTTCCTCAAAGCACACAAGCCCCACAATTACATCAAGATTGTGCCAGACTGGGGGATTTGCAAGCATCAACTTTCCTAAAATAGTGAAAGCTTTTGTAATCCTTCATTAACAAATCCTTAATAACTTGTACCAGATGCCTAGATCCGATGATATGCTCAAGCTCCTCCCAACTTAATTTTAGATCATTGGCTGTGTCTCCACAGCATTCCACAATATAACCCATGCTTCGCTGACACATGGTTCAGTGACTTAACATGAATGCCTGAGTTTGGACAACACAATGTACCAGAAACTACCTATTCACATTTCACAAACTACATTGTAACCTAATGTTGATTAATTAACAGCCAAATACCACATGCAAACTCAGAAAAATTGATTCAGCATAGGTTAATTAAGGAAAGTTTGTCACAGAGATACATGCAACATCTAGCAGTTTAAGACAGCTGAAAATGTTTCATTATGGCTTCAGCTTTTATTTTTTGACATGTCACAAAAATGTTTCTTGTTTTTACTGTCATGTAAGTGGATGAAACAGCATTCTCATCTGTGTTTATAGCTCTGTGGTGTATCCCATGTTAGAAACATTGCACAGCATTCTAAAAATGTTTACATCATCCTTGTCAGCTAAAGGGAAAGAGCTCTAGAGTATTTTAGAATGGAAACATGGGAAACTGCTTTTTACTGAGTCAGACCATTCATTAATCCAGCCAAGTCCTGTCTGTATTAAGCAGTAGATTTTCAGCAATCTAATACGGAAGCTTTCTCAGCCCCTCAGGAGAGGCCAAGACTAAATCTAGTTTTCAGCCTGAGCTCTTTGCTTTAATCTCAGGCATTCATTCTGAAGAGCAGGCATGTCCAACCTTGGCAACTTCACTGCCCAGAATTTCTCAGCCAGCATAGCTAGATTGAATTTTATAATGGGGCCGGGGATATGGAGAGAAATGCATATGCTGATAAGTATTGGAAATCACTTTCATATTCCTGATAAACCACTTCAGCATAACATAATTATTGCACTGATTATGTGCCATCAAGTTAGTGTTGACTCATAGCAACCACAGATAGGGATATATCCTCCTGGGGAAATTCTTACCAGGTTCTTATGATCTTCCAACAGTGGATCCATCACCAATGGAATTGAGATCCACCGTGCTACTAGTCATCTTTCATTACACTTTTTCCAGCATTTTTAGCCTTCTCCAGAGAGAAAAGTCTTTGAATCTTACATTGTATATATGCTGTTACACTGCATATTTGTTCCAGTAACCACTATTTTGTGTCTGATTGCACATTTAATAAAACCCAATTCCTAACATTGTAATTGTTCAGATGTCTGAGCAGCTAGAATATCAGCTCTACCAAAATAGAGATCTGACCTAGATACTGGTATTTGATCTACCAGTTTTCTTTACCTGTTCCACCTGTAGTTGAAATCCTCAAAGGCTGAAATCCAAGGATGCTTTTATTGCTTGATGAATAATAAGTGTTGAACCTGATAAGCAGACACACTTCTGATTAATCAAAAGGAAGATCTAGAAATATTTAAGTGCCTTGAGTATTACTTTTGTCAGAAATGTAATCTAACAATACCACTATCTAGATGTTTAGATATACCGTTACTTGTTCTGATTTTTATCTCATCACTAGTGGATTTGGATGTCTACAGCTATTTTTTGGTTTGTTGGCATCATGGTTGTTAAAGAGAAGAGGACCTGAGAGAAAGAAAACTTGCAGCCTTGGTCAATGCTATTAACACATATACCAGAAACCACTCTAGTTCTTCATATTTTATTTACTGGATTTTTAAGACAACTTGATTACAGAAAAACTCTGGGTGGTTTATTTCAAGCATGTAATTTAAAAACATAACCACTGGGCCAAAACAGCAATAACAACATTCAGATAGACTTGATTCCATATAGGCTCCAGATGATCATCATCAGGACAACTCCGTGTAGAGAACTTTGCAGATAACTAATTGTGACATGACTAGAGGGGGAGTGATTGAAAGGCCTCCTGACTGAGGAAAGAGTGCAACTGGTATTCAAAGTGAACTTGTGCAATCGCCCTCCTGGCCACAGTTGCCACCTGCTCTTTGAATAGTAGCTGTTGAGTAGAGGAGGACCCCCAAGTTGATACCAGTCCCAAAATCAATGGTGAAACTGTCCCCAACAAAAAGAACACAGCCTTGCCAGTATTGAACTTAAGTCTGTTCCTCCCCATCTAGACCTGAGCAGCACAGTGACAACTTCACCCAAGCTTTCTGCAGTTGAGATGTACAATGGGGTATCACTGCACAATTATGATGCTGAACCCTGAAATGGATGGCCTCACCCAGAGATTTCATGTAGATGGTTAAGCAAGAAGCGTAATAGACCAGTCTGAATGGAGGCAACCTGCTGCACTACAACCCTGCAGTTGGTTCTGAGGGATATCATGGTCGACAGTATTGAAAACCAGTAAGAGATCAAGGAACACCAGGATGGATGCACCCCAACAAGTCTGCTCCACAAAAGCCAGTTTGGTCTCGTGGCGAAGACACCACGCTAGGAACCAGGAGGCTATGAAGTCTAGTTCCGCCTTAGCCACGAAAGACAGCTGGGTGACTTGGGCCAATCGCCCTCTCCCGCAGCCCTTTCCGCCTCAGAGGCTGGTTGTTGCGGGGATATAGGAGGAGGAAGGAGAACTATGGATGTTCCCTCCCTCGAGTTACTTATAAACTAATAGAGGTAAGAAAATAAAAGGTCAGGCACAAGCGCGACCAAGGCCGTCTCCCACTGCATCCTGGCACGAAACCCGCCCAGATAACCCACCTCCCCAAGACCCTCCACAAGTGCCACCCGGCCACCTTCTCAAAAATCTTCCCCCAAAGGGGGAGGTTAGAAACCGGGTCATTCGCTAGGAGAGCGCGCGCCACAACAGCCCCTTGAGAAGGCGCCCCGCTTCCTTTAAGGCCGAGGGGGACGAGCTCCTCTCTCAAACAGTGCTAT